>APFE030302099.1:51432-113813 GCA_000404065.3 Pinus taeda
TTGCATGTAGTTGCATGCTCTAACTAAGAGTATGCATGCAGTTGCATGTAGTTGCATGCTCTAACTAAGAGTATGCATGCAGTTGCATGTAGTTGCATGCTCTAACTGAGAGTCTGCATGTAGGTGTAGTAGTTCCAACATTCACAAATCGCATTTACAGCTTGCAGTTAGGCTGGAGTTTGGATCTACGACTTGCACTAGCCTTGCTTTTCTATATTCCTAGGTCGAACTTTTAATCCTCGGTCACACTGTGACTTCAACACTTGACTTTCACTAATAATGAAACGGAATGATATTTTAAGGTTCACAACATTAAAAATAGTTTATGAGATCATTAGTTTCCTGTTTTTCGCTTTTTGTAATTCAATCATTTTCCGATTCAAATTGTTGATAATGTAATGGCCCAACTTTTCAACAATCCCCTCACTAAAAAGACAATGCCAAGAAACTGATGCTAACATATTCTCATAACTTTCTCTGATGTATTTGAATGCATCACATTCCAAAATGAAATGTTTTTCCAATTCCACTGCCCAAAAAATGTAAAATGTACACACCTGTTCTTCCCAAGTTTCTTTAGGCCTTTCCCACCGTCCTGTCTCACACCGAAGTTGATGTGAGTTGGTCCTTAATTGAGCAACAAGAACCTTTGCCATCTATGAAATGCTAGCTCCAATGAACTCTTTTGTTGTAGATCACACTTAGGGTTGAATTCCTCAATGTAATATTTCTTCTTTCTACCCAACTCTTTTCCCCATATCTTTTTACGAAACTTGTCCATAACAAAATCCTTTAGCTCCTTGTTATTTGTGGGACATACATTTAGCTCCTTGCTATTTGTGGGACAGGCATTGATGTAGATATTCCATTTTTGCATCTATGTGTAGTTTTGTTTCATCCATGTTTTCTTTCTTTCTTTCACTCATGTCTTCATTGAAGATAACATTAGGCCATCTACCTACTCTCATTTGCTCAATTCTTTTTACATATCTTATGAGCCACACCATAGCAATTATTTCAATGGGAGTTGCTCTTGTTTCACTCAACATTATCTCATAAGTTACTGAACTTTCTATTTTGAAATTTATTTTTAAAACTATTTTGAAATTTATTTATAGCATATTTGAGACCTGCACTGGCAGACTGGGCATCTGTCCTTTTTCAAGTCGCTAATCACAAAAGCTAATGTCAGTCGCACTAGGATGTGGATCTGTGACTGTGGTGAGAAACCTGGACCATTAAGTTGCATATCACACTTTCAGTGCCCATTCAGATTGCCAATCAAAATTGGGACTGACAGTATTAGCACTTAGACCTGCAATTTGAATATGCAACCAATGCAATTAATTGCATGTGACTTTCAAAAGGGTAATGTACTGACTACGGAAGCTGGCATTCGCATAATATGTTAACAACAATCGACATCAATTTCCATGGCGGAATATTTTGGGTCAAGAGGCATCACATAGTGCTATTGTGGAGAGTAACACATGGTTATATTTATATTACGAGCATTTTATGTAAAGGATGCACCACCCATATATTTCAGAATAAATACATTTACCATTGCCTTCTAAGAAATAGTTCATGCGTATGTTGTGGTTTAGTAACAAGAAGAAAATCTTGGCGTATTCACCATCACTGCATTCCCATTATGGTTCACTGTAATATTATCGACATCCTTGTGGCTCATATGCAGAGAAAAAAAGCTTGGCAGTAAAAAAAAAAAATTCCAAGACATAACGGAAATGGCTTGTGAAGGGATGCCTACTCAATAGAGTTAAAAAAGGAGTATTGTTTATTTTCTGTCTTAATCTACCGAGATAGATGCACCTCAATATATGGGTTTACAATACATCTGTTTACAACATTTTCGAAAGGGGTCAAACAGAACAAATTGAAATCTTCTTCATCAGTTGCTGGATCCAGTAAAGTCAATCTAGAAAGAGTGTATCCTAGTCAAAATTACTTGAAGAACGCACAAAGAAAGTTGAATTTATGAAAGGACATTGTCCTCACAAGACAGATATTGCAATGGTTTGATTATTTCGTTGGCATTAAAGAATCTGCGCACAAAAATGATGCCAAGTTGATTTCACAATTCACATTCTTGAATTTTGTATCACTTGAGGTTATTTTTATAGGGGCCATTAGACTGCATTTAATGAATAGCCCTGGAAAGTAATTAGTTTAAAGGATTATATTTGTGTTCTAACTCTTGAATGTTGGAAGAAGTAAGTGGAACTCCAGATACAAGTTTATATCCATTGCATCGTTGTAAAACTCTGCACCTGGACTATGCAAATAGCAGAGGGTGCTTTTGGTGTTGGAGGCATGCCATATTATGATGGAAAAAACCCCAATGAGGATGATCTTAAAGACCTTACCTGTGTTGTTTGATAGGAGGATATGAGTATTGGCTAGGGATTTCTTCGAAAACACGGTTGGGGAAGCCCAAAATGATCCTACACGGCCTACACATACCTTGACAATATTGTAGTGCTAAAAAGGACTATACATGGGTCCAAAATTGATGTTTCCTTTTCATGAATATATCATATTCCTATTATTGTTATTTGACTGCAAATGTATATGACCATTGTAATTTTCTTGCAGGAAGAAAAGAGGGAACGAGAATGTGAACTGATACGTAAACATAGGAGGATGGGATCAAGTGGGTGGCAGTAAGCTCTAACATGGTCAATGCACCAAAAAACTTCTTTGCAATGTATCTTTTCCAGATTAGAAAAGGGGTTATTATTCAATGCCACTAGGAGATTGCACAACTAGGATTTGCCTATCTATAGAATGACTCAATAGGGAGAATTGGCTCCATGTAAGCTTCCATGATTGTTTAATAGTAACAAGGGAAATTGTCTCAAGGTTTTCAACATTATTCTCAATAGGAGTTGGGCTCAAAACACATGTGAATACCTCATGAACTTCCTTTTGTTGTAAATACTATTTTTTTATATTACAAAGTGAAAAATTACCAAAGGCCATTAGACATTACTGAGTCGTGAGGGTAGAAAAAGGTCATGGTAGGTGAACAATCACCTCATTTCTATAAATATACCTTCATGCCTCACTTGTAATGGGACTTTAGCTCTTGAGATAGGCTAGCATTAGATAGTTGTTTTGTGCTTAAGGAGCTAGAGGCACTCAACTCTTGGTAGATAGTAGGGTGAGTTGTGGTGAGGCTAAGGTTCTGCCTTGAAGATGGTATGAGTATCCCATGTTCCACTAATGGGCTTTGATGGACTTGTTGAACATGTACTTCAATTTGCAACATGAATAATGAGAAGTCCTTTACTTCTAGCATTGATTCCCATGCATCTTCATGGTGGTTGTATTGGCTATCCAGTGTTGCCATTGTGTTTGTATGTGTGCTTTCATGCAGGTGATACATTTATGAACTAATTCGTAGTTGTTGCACGTGTGTTTACTTTCAAATCTTTGATTTTTTATCCCACGTTAATGCTAGTAATTTATTGCAAACTATTTGGAAGTTAACCTCTAACCCTCTTTTAATTGTATGTCTCATATGGTTTTGGCTAACTGACTCCTCTTTAAGATGTACTTTTCTTATTGTTTTGTTGCATTATTCTTTTATATTGCTTTGTGAGTTTGACAATTGTGGGTTGATCTTGTCCCCATTCTACGGGCATTTCATTCTTGTCCTCGCACTAACATCTCCACATTTGACAACAAGGAGAAAAATTTACATGATGGCGGTTGGGCCCACATACTGGATGGGGCTCCTATCCCAAACAACATGAGATCTAATTGGGACTTCACAATGGGGAGACCCCTACTTGTTGGTGGGACATTTTCCCCATCAACAGATTTGGCACTAAAAGGCAGGTCAAATGACAGGTTGAGCCTATGGAGCCTATATATAAACATCATATCTTCAAATGGCTCCATCCCAAATTCTTTTTTTAAAAGTCTAAATCTTTCAATCCCATGGAAATAGTTCACCACTTGTTGCAAAATAAGTTTGATGGTGAGGGTGAAATATCCATGCTAGAACATATACATCAATTTCTTTAGTTTTGTCATTCTAATGGAGTATATTATGAAGATGTTTCTTGTGGAATTTTCACGCTTATGCTTGAAGGTCGTGTCAAGGAATGGTGCAAAACCTTGCCAACTACGTCTATCCATTATTTTGAGCAGTTCGTTAAGGAACTTCATTGCACTTTTGACATGTATAATTGTCAAAGTTTGTTTAAAAGGATCAATGAGCTTAGATGGAAACCACATGAATCATTGAAAGATTTTGCTGATAGTTGTGTTCATCTTTGTTATCAATTTATTGAGAGAGATGTGGATTGGATGTACTTGGATGAAAATTTCGACGATTGGTTTTCCTTTATCTGCAACAATTTGAATCTGAAATGAATGTCGATAATTAGTCATCAGATGATTTTGGTAATTTGCCATTTACAAATCAACTAGATCTTATCCCTAATTTTGTTATGCCAACTTTTGTGAGTTGGGAAAAATATCAAGCATTAGAGGCACAAATTATTGCCTGTGAAATCCCACATCCTTCTTCAACTTCTTTACCCAATGAAATTTTTGTTATTAATAATTTAGGTAATGAAGAGAGTCTGCAGGAAAAGGACCCAAGTTGTCTTGATTTCAAAGCTCCCATAAATCTTGTTGAAATAGGACAAACTGAAAATCAAATTGATAAACCACCTTCTCATGTTGATGAGATCCAACTTGATCCCATTCAACACCCTCTAAAATCTATTCATGAATCCCCTCATAATATGCCTTTACCTTCACTTATCTGCAATGACCAAGGCCTTGTTTAAGGTAATACTAGACGTGCAATCAACCCCAAGGAGCATAATATGGAGGTTGATACATTGATGTAGAATCGAAATCTTGATTCAAATTTGGCTGAAAGTGATGTTTCTTCAAGGTATTCCTTGCATTATCCTTCAACCATGACTCATAAACCCTTTTGTCTTGATCTGATTAATGAATCTACTACACCAACGAGCACTTCAAATGCTCTTCATTCTCATTATGCTTAGTCAGGCAGCGATCAGGTACAACAAGGTAATAATGTCTTACATATAGAGGAAGGAAAGGATGAAATTGCATCTCATATCTCTTTCGATCTCCAATCCCAACATGTCAAGATGATGATTCCCTCGATTAGGTCATTCACAAAAACCCTCTGATTGATGATTGTCCGCTCATGGTCAATAAAGAATCTCATGTTTTGAGTGATCGATCTAGCGAAATCAAAACGCGTAATCAAACCAGCGGTTTTAGAAACTGTTATCCATTTGACAATGACCTCACTAATGTATAGGATGATGGATGTCCACACTCATCTATTTATTTGAAAACCCATCAAGAAGACATGGATGTGCTAAATTTAGATCTGGAATCTAAATTGATTATAAAAGAATTTCTTATGGGAATTAATGCTTCTTCTTCCTTACCTAGCTACTCTCGCCGTCTTGACTGTAATGAACCTGCTATTATTGAAAATGCTTTAAATTCTTCAAATCCTCATTTAGACAACTTGGATCTCGAGCAAAAAAAAGTTTGTAAGGTCTCATGTCCGGAAGAGGAAAACTATGAAAAGTTGCACATCTTTCTTGCGGTTTGGAATTTACAACACTGGAAGGAGTTTACTCTTTTTTTTCGGGTCGTTTATGAAATCTCCCCAATTGATTTCCATTCATGAGCCAAGTGGAATCTTACGTCTTGAATAATCTATTTGGTAATATTTAAAAATCTTATCTCACCAATGATCCCAACAAATACCATCTTATTAATAATGATCTTGTTAATGATGGTTGTGTACAATTACTGATCCAACCAAACCCTTGGAATATAATCGTCTAACATATGAAGATTCATGGACTTGTTAGGAAAGTGAGGCACTTTAGCCTTCGCTAATGGTTATGTGAGGTTCTCACGATCTTGACAAGATCGCTGAACTAGGTCAAATTAGGGTTTTCGTGCATAGTTTTCTTCTCAACACCATATCACTGGATGTAAGCTCATTTTTTGAAAAAAAATCACCATTTTCAATAGCATGAAAAAGTCGATAATCAGAGGAAAAACTTGGATATGGTCAAATCCTTTTGCAAGCAAACAACCTTTCATCTCTCCTTTACTAGATTTAAGGTTTGAATGCATGTCTCCGAGAGATGTGCGAGGTTTCAAGGGTTGTCCTTTTAAGTATCAAGATATAATTGTTCATCATTAGCAAGATTCCTTTTGCGTGCTTTACATGAATATTAATGTGAAGGGATGCACACCTCTGAGAGGTTGCCGCCGTTTTCATGTTCATTTTGTGGCCTGGCTGGAGCAGTGTTTTTTAGCAAGCTTTCTTATCAACAGAAAATACCTTCTTCCTCCTGTCCTTGTTATGAAGCTAAGAATTCTTGTTCTTGCACAAAGAATTCTCTCATATATTGTGGGTGTTCAAGTGCGTTGATTCGTTGTTTCCTCAACCTGATACTAATATGAAAAGTTTGAATTTTGAATCAAATTGAGTTGAAATGGATGTTTCTTCTCCTTTGTCGTTTCATCTTCCTTCATCTTTAACAAATTACACATTGTACCTAGATTTTTTTTGATAAGTTTGCTACACCAATGATTTCTATAAATCATTTAGATCTTTATCTTGTTGGTTTTGATTGCAATCAAATATTTGATGGTGTCATCTCACAATCAATAGATGAAAACATTAAATCCCTTGTTCATGATCTTTTTAATTTGCAATTTGTAAGATATGAAGAGGAAGATTCTAAATCTCAAAAAGTACAAGAAAGCGCTCCAGTCAATTCGTCCTCATTCTTAATCCTTGAAGGGTCTCATGTGTTAGATGCCAAATCTATTCAAATTAGTGGCTTTGATGACTATCATCCTATCGATAATGTATTCATTGATACCTCTAATGACAATTATTTATATTCACTTATTGATCTCATTAAGCCACCAAAATTTGAGCATCCTATATTTGAAGGTTTAGGGGCTTGTTAGGAAATTGAGGCACTTCAACACTCGTTGATGGTTATGTCAAGTACTCGCGATTCTGATGAGATCTCTGAACTAGGTCAAATTGGGTTTTCTCACAAGATTCTATTTTCAACACTGTCTCGCTGGATGAAAGCTCATTTTTGAAATATTATGATTTGAGTGATGTTTCTTCAAGAGAAACTTTCCATCTTTTTTCAGTCGATATGCACTATTCCTTGTACTCTGATTTATTTGTTGAATAGAGTACACCAACAATGGTTTTAAATCCTTCAAGTTCTCACCTTACTGGTGTATATTGTTATTAGGTACAAGTTGGTGCTATCTTACCTTTCAAAGAGGAAAATAATAAGAATGTTTCCCATCTCTCTTCTAATTTGGAATCCACTATATGCAAGGGAAGAAATCACATGACTCATCTCTCTCGTGAAACTCATCTGGTTGATTCATTTGTAGAATATTATGTATTGGGTAACTAGTCTATTATTACTAGAACATCTGATCAAACCAATGATATAGTCAATAATGATTTTGATGTCACAGTTGATGATGATTATATGCATTCATTTGTTGATCCTACGAAGCCGCCAATATTCAATGATCTACCATTTGAAGGTTCAAACATTTGTCAAGACAGTGAGGCACTTCAGTTGTCACTAATGGTTATGTTAGGTCCCCACATCCTTGACAAGATCCATACATAAGATCATATTAGGGTTTTCTTGCTAGATTTGTTTTCTTCTTTGCATTAGGCATTTATTTTGCATTTAACTTCCACCTTCCTGCATCATTTCATTTGCATTTAGTTGTTGGTTATAATGCATCTCTTTTCCCTTTCAGCTTGCATATAAGACATCTTCTCTGCATGTTCTTTGCAAGCTTATACATGAATAAACCCTAGAAGAACTTCTATGATCTCCTTGCCACAATGCTGAAATTTCAGTCCATGGTTGTTTGTAGTTGTGATGGTCACACCAAGAGGAAACCTCTTAAGGACCTAGTATCAAAATCTTGTCTTTGTCATCTATAGATGAGTATGATCTATTAGACAGGAAAATATGATTCGATATTTGTGGGGAACTCTAATACGTTCCATAAGGCCTATATTTAAAACTTGAACTCTATTTCTAGTCTGGTCCTGAATATTTCATTGTTTGCTCTTACTGTCCATGTGTCAGTTGGAGATGTGATGTAGAGGTATGGCATGAGGGAAACTCTAATTCTGAAAATATTTTAGTTTCTATCAAACAAGAAACAACCTCTCTTGCTCGTAAAATAAGTCAAGATCCCTCTTGTGCCCTAGTGCAACGAACGCTTAATAAATTAAGCCAAATTTCATCCAAATGAAAACTAATCAAATAAAGGTCAAAGGAAAGAGAAAGGCTTCATACACAAAGAGGTGATGGAAGCAACTTCGTAGGGTACTGAATAGGCCTGCTGCTAGTGAAACAATGCTTGTGATTTCTTGAGTGACTCCGTTAGGGTAGTGAACACACCTGCTGACAATAGAGAAACACTAGAAAATCACTTTAAATTTTTGAATACAATAAACCCTTTGTCATGTTCTCTGCATCATCATCAAAGACTTATGTGTGTGAGTTCTTATTTTAGTTTGTGAAGACTAACATGATCTAGCTAAGGAGATAGATGAAGGGAATATTTGTAAAAGGTTAAGTAACCCAACTGGTACCCACAATATCTAATTCAATACTTTCTTGCATCATTAATAAGACTATCTATTGAAGGGACTAAGTCAAAGATTATGGATTCAACTAGTGGTTCGCCAATTGTTGTGGCAACTACAACAACACCCAAAACTTTAGCCTATATATCTAAATTTTGGGCCCCCTTATGCTTTTCAAGATCTTAATGGATATCCATGTCAATTGCAATGGTCAGAAATTTTATCATTGAGGCTACCAGGGCTTGTATGTTTATGAGGCACATCAACTATTCTTGCCTTTCTTGCTTCATCCTCAATTTTATGGTTTATGGAATTTTGCATTCATTCATTTTGGAAAGAATTTCACGGCATTGTTCCCCCATGTCTGCTTATTTAGGTGAAAAGTATTTTGTTTTTGTAATTATGTGTACCTTTTGTATGTCCAGGGTTTTTAACAAAGCTGCAAGTAACTCATAATGGGAGAAGATAATATCATGTCAACAGGGTTATAAGTTTCATCAGGGTTCATATGTAGTTCAAGTTTGGCATATTATTTCAAGGATCAACCTAGATTCATTCACACTTGAGTTTACAGGCGACAATGGGCCTTTCCTTAAGCCTTCAAAAACTTGCATTTTGTGTTTGTCATGAGTCCCAATCGCAACTTGCAGTGCTAGTTTACCTGGCCTCTGGAAGTTCGATTTGCTACTTACACTGTAAAGCTCATCTTATTAACTGACAAGTCACAAGTCTGGTACCTAATGACTTGCTGATTTCCCTCTAAAAATGAGACTTAGAATGTCCTCATTGCATGCGATAAATCCAAGTTGCACCTTTAAATTGTGAATGCCACTAGAAATTGTGGCTGCAACTTTTAAAGTGCCACTGCCACTAGAAATTTTGACCTTGACTAAAATGGTGACTTTAACTAGGAACTGCAATTGTAACTACAAGGAATATGAAAGGTTATAAACTAGCAATTGCCCCTAAAGGTGCAAAGGTACACCAAAGGAATATAAGATTTAGAGGAAAGATTTGGGAAGACCATCTCACCACCAATAGAGCCCATTGTTCAATGGATGCCCATAAGGTTTACCAAACTTTCCAATGCAAGCCCCATGATGCACTCTTCATGCCTCTCACTATCTATCTTTTTTCCACCACAAGGTGCTGCTAAGGTCGAATTTCTGCTAAGGAGCAAGAGTGATCTCCTTCAAGGTCCTAGAGCTTAGCTACCTATTCCTAGGCCACACAATGAGTCCTCCAATGAGATTCCACCAGTCATAGGTTCCGCCTCTCCAATTTTGAAGGAATTATGAACAACTTCTTCATGAAATCCATTTTCTTTTCTTTTTGAATGATGACAGGGTAACAACTATTGGTGCTAGGGATGAACTCTTCCTTGTACCTTACTTCCCACCAAACAATAGTTAAGTCCCATACCAAACTAGTACCAATGTGGTTATACAACAATACATACTCATAAAACAACTTTAGAATGTAAATTCAATTACCTTTATGGTTGAAAGAATTGGGATTACAAAATTTTCAAGATTCAATTAATTCTATAGCTAGAATGTTTATAATTTATGTAGTTCCTGACCATAATGCCAAAGGACATGAAATGCTAGATATAGCAATTATCGATATTGGTTCTCAGGGAATTTGTGAGTAGAATCTACTTTCTAACTGCTCCAGGGATTTAAGCTCTACACGTCAAACCTTAGTAGAGATAGCTGACATCTATAATTACTAAGGCAAGATACTCTAAAAAAGGCTAAATATAAACTGATGGGCTATCAATCCATCTCATAGTGTCATCAACGTAAGGGTGTTATTGGCAAGGATTCTAAGTGGGCCTTGGTTTGGACTTTATTATATTCTTTCTCGTATTTGTGGATCCATATCGATGGCCCCACGAAGCAACTATCATAACACGTGGCAATTTGATGTTCCATGAAGTCAAACTCCCAACTATCGTTGGTGCCTGTCATGGAGCAATTCAGAGCTTTGTTGAGACACAATTAGGTTAGCCGTCTGTGGCAATTATTTCTCTATAATGTGGGTTTGTTGGGCATTTTACAGAAGCATGACAGGCAAAGAAGAATAGCAAAAAGTGTGTCTCTGTGTTTGGCTTGCTATGATGTAAAGTCACAGATGGGGAATCCATGATAACTTTTGAATGGTTTCTTGATGTTGGTGCTAGTAGTGGTTGTGGTTAAGGGGAGCTAATGGGCGATAAACATGCCGTTTTTTAATTTTATCAACAAGGTTCCCCATGGGTGAAGGCTAAATTGGAATGCCAATAGCTCAAGTTGTACTTGGGTTGGAGTGACCTGCAATAGTGACGAGGATCGTATATGGGAAGTTAGATTGTTGGGCGTGGGACTCTTTAGACAGATTCACCCTAGCACTTAGGGGAATCTCACGGAGATCAAAGTTATTTCCCTGATATAAAATTTGCTCACCTGTCCTCTGCCTTCAGACCTTGCAAATGCCAAGGCTCTGAGAAGCATCAATCTTTAGCATAAATTGTTTTCTGGGCCATTGCCTTGTTTTATATCTCAATGCGTGTGCTTGAATCGATTGGATCTTTCCTTCAATCATTTGAATGGGTCTATTCCTATTTCCTTGAATAACCTCACACATCTCACTGGTCTCTTATTGCAAAACAATTCACTGAGTGGAAGCATACCCAATTTCAACATCTCGAACTTGAATATTTTCAGTGTGGCCAACAATTAGCTCAATTGTTCGATTCCTATCTTCAGTGTGGCCAAAACCTCTGGATGCAGATTTCTTTGGGTGCTGAAAGGGGCATCTCTCACATCCATGAAGAAGGCAGAGGAAAATTCACCATGGAAATATAAAGTGATCGAATGTTTTGTTAATGTCCGATTTGGATGGTTGCATCTCAAACTTTGGCCTAGTTCCATTATTCAGAACTGCAGTAGCAACAAACCATATCGCCAGTTATAGAGCCCCGGAGGTCATAGAACCTATTGTAGTGGCTACAACCACCCTCCAAAACATTGCCTTAGCCCATTTTGGAGCCTCCCTACCAACCTTTCGCAACACCTTGTCTTGTTTCATCAAGTACACAAGCTTCAATGTTTTTTCATGCACAAAGGCAGCCTATCGATCACAACTTGATGCATTTCCCTCACAGGCTGTTCACCTGGACTTGGTCCAGCTGTAGGCTGAGCAAATTCCCTAAGAAAATTGTGCATTTCTGGAGGGAAACCAACCTTCCCTCCATAAGTTGTGCAATTTTGTCTGGAAGCCTACTGGGCTCCATAATTGCGCAATTCTGTCTGGCAGCGTGCTGGGCTCCAGAATTGCGCAATTTTGCCAACCAACACTCCCAATAGGAATTGCGCAAATTTCCCCAG
Source organism: Pinus taeda (assembly GCA_000404065.3). Taxonomy (NCBI): domain Eukaryota; kingdom Viridiplantae; phylum Streptophyta; class Pinopsida; order Pinales; family Pinaceae; genus Pinus; species Pinus taeda. The sequence goes on from APFE030302099.1 coordinate 63,505, forward strand.
TAGGGCTGCTCAGCCCAAAATATGCACAAATTTGGACAGCAGTCAGCTACTTTGCCCAGAAATTTCACAAATCTCATGGGTAGCTAGCCCAACTTCCAGCGAGAAATGCACATTTTTCTCAAGAAGTTGAACAACTGCATGCATGATCAGTCTAGTTGACGAATTCCACCCGAGACCAAGGAAACTTGACTTGCATGCATGCCTAACTCGCTTTTTCTCGGAATAGCAAAATACAACATGCAAAAGGCATCCCATGATTTAGGGAGTTATTTTTAGCAATTGGGGGTGTGATGCAGGAAAGTTCCCTCTATGGACAAAGACAACCCCTCTAGCCCTAGAGTGGTTCTAGTCACAGCAAAACAAAGACAATAGCCAATTCCTTAAATAGTTATTGTTGAAGAGGCCTACCTTATATCGATGTTTGATGAAGTCTTCATTACTTCGCTTTAGCTATCACTTTCTTCTCCTTAATGAATGATTCACCTAAAAAACCATATGAAAATGACAAAACACATAATAGAGCACAACAACGAACTATCCACTTATAAAGTCAAGGAACCATAAGCTATCAACATACATTTCATACATGATATAGGAAATAACCATTGATTTTATTAATATAACCAATAGTAAAGCTAACAACCACGTCTTGATGTCGCAAGCTTCCTTGAAGGGTCCGATCAGTATGTCTCCATAAGCATTCACTCTCTAAGGTCTCCCAGAAAGACTGATGACTCTCTCTCTCACCCAAAAGCACAAGTATGAAACTAAGGCAATCACGACAAGGCTTCCTTCTTACAAAACCATTTCACACTATCAATCCACAACATGGAAGCCTATTCTCATATCTCACAAGCTATTGCTAGGCTATCAACAATCCAAACTTTAAGCTATCAATCCAACAAACCAAGAACTAGCTAACTTTATAACTAGCTAATCATAGCCATGGAGGGTGCTTTTATAAGAGGGGGAGCCTCCATAAATGAGGGGAGAGGAAGCTTATCTTCATGGGAGGTTACTCAAAAGGCGGAATCACCATCTCAAATGAGGAAAGGTGAACTTCTTTGAACCAACAACCAACTCCAGAACCACCCAGAAGCATTTTGTTTGAACCAATTCGCCATATCTGGATCGTCACGGGTCAAACGCCGAGACTCACAGATGACATTGCAAGGTGTTAGTTCATTCTGGGCTATCATCGCAGGTAGGATACTGATGACCTGTGACGATTTTGAAACATGGTTAAAAAGGGGTCAACTTCAGGATTAAAGAGTTTAGGCAATCTTCTTGAGTATTATGGAAGATTTAGACACATATTTTGGTATATGACAAAGAGCAGATGTCATTCAGGGACCAACTCTATCCAAGATCAGGGGATGTGGGGTCAGTGACAAAATATTGTGTAACAGATGCCCTCTAAAGCATGAAGGCCGAGAGAGTGGGAGGGGTGAAATGCTTTACAAAACCATAACTGAACTGGAAGACCATCGCGGAGAACTTGGAGACACAAGTACAACTGATATCTCTGATAGTGAAAGAAATACATGTAGTCAAGGTATGGGCATAGCCATGCAAAAGACAAATAGAACTGGTCTGTGGGATGGATGCAGCCATCCAGTAGAAAAGACCATATGAAAACATAGGTATGGTCTCATCCATCCAGAAAGACTCAGGTATGGTCACAACCATCCAATCAAAAGAGTCATGTATAAATAATCCACGCAACCTGGACTTGTGTAATCTGAGCCCATGGTCTTGAATCCTGACCTGTCCATCGTACAATTTCTAATATGTGAATAAATGTGTCAAAGTCAAGCATACTAGAAAATCACTTGATTACCGGCCAATGATGTGAACCGTTAACAAGCGCGAGAGAAACCACCAGTAATGTCAATGGTTCTCAAGGTACTGCTAGTACAATCCACAAAGTGTGAAGAATGATTTGGAGTCGAACACTTTTGAAATCACCCGATCGAAGACCAATAATGCGAGCCTGTCGTCGGATGCGAAGAACTTGCCATTAAGGCATGCAAGCTCCAAGGTACCTGAAAGGAGTCTCTAAATCAACTTCCTGGATAATGAGTTGATGTTGAAAAGAAGTGATCTATTGCAAGAGGGCCATGATATTTCCCACATCAACGACGCAAGACAAAGGAACAAGATGAAGATAGATGAAATAGAGAATCAACGGAGGAAGTAAGGGTGCAAACTACGGAAGGATTAAGCTCATGAACATGTCGGCGACACGACTTCGAAATGTGGTAGCATTTTGGTACCAAGGGATCGAAGGTCATGCGAAGAAAACAGAGATCGAATGGAATGAGGAAAAATGAAGAACCCAAGCCCCAGAAGGCCAATGATGAAGTGAGGATATCCCAAACCCGGCGAGAAGCAAGAAAGTGTCAATGTTCAAGAGCGATAAGCTGTCGTAGGTAATCAACTGAATATTTCCAAATTCCCCCCACCATTGCTGGCGAGTACCCCAATTATTTTTGAAACACAAGCTTGAAGGGGATAGCATATGCTTGCAATATAAGTTTGTCCTTCAGACAAATCCAACCCAGTGAAATTTTAACGAGCCCTAGGGAGGAGAAGCTCGAGTCTCATCATGGCAATGAGTCCAATGTTGTCAGGGTTTAACGAATCTAACATAAGTAAAACTCAGAGTCTTTTTCATATTTAAAGAGTTTGAAAAAGACATGGAAAAAAAACTCCAGATGGGCCCTTTTCATATGTTTGTGTCTCTCAAACTCGAAAAGGTAGAAAACGTTACTTGAGAGAACCGCTTAACCATTTCAGCCAAGGAGTACTTTTCATAAATAGTGCCTCCAGTCCGAAAAAGTAAAAAACTTATTGGATACATGACGTTTTGCAACCATTAACAAGCTCGAAACGACAAGGGCTTGACAATCTTTTCATGTTTCAAGAGTCAGAAAAGAGCTTAAAGTTGACTCAGAAATGACTTTTTTGGTATTTACTGAGTATATAATTCATGGATCGATCATCGCCAGTGTTCGAAAAACCTGTCGCTACACAAGAAAACTCAAGCATAAGATCCGTCTCACAAAAATACGCGAATATAGCTGAAAACGCTCATTCAAAACCCTAATGAAAACCCTAAGTTTTGAAAAAAGAGGTTATAAAAAGAACTCTATGGTAACAAATCTATTTACTTGTGTTTTTTACTATGGTAAAAAAACTTCTACCATCGCATACCTCGTGAATTTTGGCGATCGATTCTAGGAGGCTCAGAGATCCATTGCTCTTCACTCCACTTCAAGGTAAATGCCATAGCCTTACCTACGTTTTTATGCCAAAATAAGATGCAATTTCATGTTTTGAACCGTGGTTTAGAGTGATTTTTTGGATTAAAAATCTGCCTCGATTGTCACAGGTTTCCTTCTCGAGATTGCGACGACCGAGAAATTTGCACTGTGCAAAAACAAGATTGTTGCAAAAGATTGATGTACGCCTGCGACGATCCAAAAGCTTTTACATTGTGAAAATCGGCTTATAGCAGCTGATTTAAAAACAATTGCAATGAGTATCGGAACCAAAATATCTTCATTTATAATCAATTTCAATGATTGAAAATGAATGGATGGCATTTGACAAAGGTATGTTTGTACATGCAGGGAGAAGAAATGGCTTTCTCATGGCAGGAACGTACTCACAACAATGATGATGTGATGGGAGCGGCCGATCCTCATTGCCTGAACATCCTACAAAATTGTGGGTTGTTAAAATTCTTCCTGACACCACTTCTGAGAGCACAATTGGATCTCCTAGAGTACTTGATCCGAGCATGGAATCTGACAGAAGGCAAACTTATAATCTGTGGGCAAGAAATTGAGTTTGATGCCACGGATATCTATTTTTTGACTGGGTTGCCACAAAGATGGGAGAGACCTTGCATGGTGGGGACTCGAATTACTGGAGACTCTTTGGACACACTTATTGCAAGAGTGTGCCCAGGAGCATGGAAATCATCTACAAGTGGAAAGCTACAGATTGCCACTGTTAATGATTTTTCATTACGGGAATTTGTGTTCACCGTTACCAGAGCAGCTGGCTCCTAGGCCCAGCATGAGGCAACCAAGAATCAACTACGGTTAGCCCTAGACTGTTTAAATCCTATCATGTTTGACTGGGCAGAGGCCGTGTCTCTTAATATGAAGAGACAACTGACCAAGTGCCATCGGGGTGAGACGAAACAGTTTGGTTACGGTTCAATCTTGGTACCACTCATGCTAGAATGCGTACCAATCCTCTAGAGATAGGACATAATGGTGGGATGGCCAGGAGCACGAGAGACACGGATTAATCGTTGGGCTCTCGTGATGCCACGAGGAGGTGGTGGCCAGCCTATATCATGGGGTCCATAGTTTGTTGAGTGGATGAACCGTCAACAAGTTATAGTTGAGGATTAGCTGTATGCAGGGATGGACTTTAGGGGCAATCTGGACATGTTGCTTCCTCCTGGCAAACAGTGGGATGAGAGAGGTAAGATACTCAGTTTGATCGACAAAGCTTTTGTAATTTTTTTTTAAATATATATGTCCTAATGATTATGTTAAATCTTTGTAGATGTTGGACCTGAGAAACCCGTAGGTCTATCTCCTATCACCCGGAGGGTTGACAAGGAGATTGACATACTGCCTCCAGGTGGAGAGGCCACGGATGAGATAGCCCGTAACCTAGAGGACTTGACTGAGGGAATCCCAGTTTACGCAAGATTTGATGAGATTCCCAGACAGTACCAGCGACATACCATGGGGGTGTAGAACAGGATACACCGGCTGCTTAGACGGGTGGTCCGGGTAGTAGTCTGCTACAGAGAGCATCATGCATAGTAAACTTCTAGGTTTCTTTTTCCACAAATTTTGAGAGACATGTGTCTCCCAATGTAATTGAACACACATATATTTTTTAACATATATATATATATATATAATTATATATATATATATATATATATATATATATATATATATATATATATATATATTATATATATTATATATGTTTAGCACCACGGTGCGCAACACATGATATATACCTATCTATGTTTTACTGTATTTACTTATTGTGTTTGAATGCCTGCTTATGATTTCTATAAATTGCGCAAATGTATATCTAATACATGGTTCGCTAATGCATTAGTTAATGTATTTAATCTTCTAGGAATGTGTTGATATGTGATATAATCAAAATTCCTTTCCAGTAAGTGAACACGTAAATACAACCTTAAAATTTTAGGTTTTCTGACGGAATAACGCCCATTAAGTTGAAGACAAACTGGGAGTCTAGATTCATAGTCAATGAGTGAATATTGAGGATAATAGCCTCAACCAGTAATTCAACGACGACGCTATATTCAACGACATTGTTTTTGGTACACCCTAGACAAACACCTTGAAGATCCACTAACTCATCGTGAGGATTGTAGATCACCCATGCCACGGAGGAAAGATTCTAGGTATTGTGACAAGCACCATCAACGAAACCGATATAAGGTCTGACAGACATCTGCATAAGAAGTAAAAAGGACACAATAAGTGGCAAACGTTTACACACCAAGCTAAACATGTACAAAATGAAAAACACACTTATGTACACAGCAATGCATGAAAGAGTCATGCATAGTATTTCTTAAGATAAAGCCCATTACGGGGCTTATCTAAAGGGTTACCTTCATAATCAATTAGCTCATAAGCCCCTTTTTGCAACACTTGTTTGACGATATAGGGCCCATGCCACATGGGTTCAAATTTGCTGGCCCCTAGCTTGTCATTAGCTTGATCATACAACAAGACTAAATCACCCTCCACGAAGGAACGTGGGTTGACTGTCTGATCGAAGTGAGTTTTCACCCTCTTCTTTTGTGCTTCAATGACTAAGGAAGCAAGTCGACGAGTCTTTTCAAGCCGTTCTAGATAAAGAAGGCATTCTTCAACTGGAGTAGTATTCGGGAGCAATTCGACAGCTAATTTGAAAGAAGGGATTTCGCATTCGATCGGAAGTGTAGCTTCCAGACCATAAACCAGTTGAAATGGTGTGAATCCGGTTGCATCCTTCACTGAGGTACAGTAGGCCCACAAGGCGGAAAACAACATCAAATGCCAATTGGACTTGTGCATTCCAATGGTACACTGAAGCATGGTAACCAATACCTTGTTTACGGCTTCGACTTGGCCATTGGCTTGAGGATAATAAGGCGTTGAACTATTGTGATGCAAGCCTAACTGGGTTGTCAACTCAGTCATCGTATAGCCACGGAAATGGGAATCATGATCAGTGACAATAGCCTGAGGGACTCTGAACCGGGTGATCACATGATTGAATAGGAATTGCGCAACTATCTTACTGTCGTTAGACAATGTAGGCATCACTTCGGCCCATTTCGTAAAATAATCGACGACAACGATGATATACCCATTCCCCCCGACCGAGCGAGGGTTATAGGTCATAAAATCAATGCCCCATTTAGCAAAAGGGCCTACGGTAATGACATGATGCAAAAGGGAAGGTGGTGCATGCATCTTCCACTGGTAAATTTGACACGTGTGATAGGAACGGACAACAAGAATGCAATCTTTAAAAATGGAGGGCCAAAAGTAACCAGCACGAAGGATTTTTTGGGCAGTAGCATAACCAGACATATGACCGCCACATGTGCCAGAGTGGCAGTCATTCAAGACTCTTTCAGCTTCCTCAAAAGTCAGACAACGATGGAGAACTAAATCAACGCCGAGACAGTATAAAGTGTCTCCAGCAATACGATAAGGCTGAGAATGGTGACAAATGTATTGTCGAGCATCCTTAGACAAATCAGGATGGAAGGAAGACATCTGGAGGTAGACAATAATGTCACTGTACTAAGGATCAAGGGTACTAATCAAGAAAAGTGTGTTGTCCGAAATGCGATCCTCTATCCGAGAGGGAGCGGAAGCAGAGGGTAACGAGCAAATCAACTCAGCGAAGATGAGTGACTTCTTAGACTTGGTAGTAGTAAACTCCAAATCGAACTCTTGAAGGATAACAATCCATTTCGAGTACTTGCCCCCCAGCAATTGACGTGACAAAATGTATGTCATTGGGTTGCAATCTGAAATCACGGTCATCGTATGCAACAAAATATAATGATGAAAGCGTTGGAAAGCATGGACAACTGCCAAGGCGAGCTTCTCGACATAGGCATAATGAGCCTTGGTGTCAAGAAGGTTGCAACTAAGATAATATATAATGTGCTCAGAACCATCGTCATTGTCTTGAACCAAAACCATACCAATAGTACTATCAACGACAGCGAGAAAAAGCGAATAGTCATGATGATAGTCGGGTGGACGCAACAAAGGAGCAAAAACAAGAAGTGTCTTGAGTTGCTCGAATGACCTTTGGGCGATGTCATCCCAAACAAAGGGAGTGTCATGCTTAAGGAGACGCATGTAACCTTTAGCAATCTCAGCATAGTTAGGGATTAAACGACGTAGGAAATTGGCCTTTCCCTGCAAACTCTGCAACTGATGCAAAGAAGCAGGAGGTGGGAGATTCAGTATAGCTTTGACCTTAAGGGGATCGAGATGAATGCCCTCTTTAGAAATGACAAACCCAAGGAGTCTACCAAATTCGATACAGAAGACACACTTATGCGGATTGAGATGAATACGGTAATGTCTACAATGAAGAAAAATCTGGCAGAGGTGGTTCAGATGGTCAGAGCATTTAGTTGAATGAGCCAGAAGGTCATTCAGATATGGCTGAACAATGTGATGGATGTCATGAAAAGCGTAGGACATTGCTCGCTGGAAAGTGGTACCAACATTTTTTAGGCCAAAAGGGAGCTTTTTGTAAGCAAAAGTGCCCCACGGGAAGATGAAGGCAGTTTGGTGTTGATCGGTAGGTGAAATATTGATCTGGTTGTAACCAGAAAAGCCATCCATAAAAGAGAATATCGCACTCCCAGCACAATTGTCAATAAGTTGGTCAATGAAGGGAGTAGGATAGTTATCTTTCGGACATGCGTGATTGATGTCACGATAATCAACACAAACTCTAATAGTTCCTTGCTTTTTGGTCACAGGGACAATATTAAACACCCAGTTGGTTAGTGGGATAGGGTAAATAAACCCTGCTTTGAGAAGCTTTTCAACTTCTCCTTTAATGGCTGCAGCTTTTCTCAAATGCACTGGGCGTAAACGTTGTCGAACTGGCTTAGCACCAGGGTACGTAGGTATCTCGTGTATCACAATACTTGGATCAATACCGGGCATCTCTTCATATGACCAAGCGAACACGTCACGAAACTCTTTGAAAAGGTCAGTGTAAAGCTAGATCTCCTCAGGAGAACAGGTAACTCCAATGTGAATATTTTCAACAATCCCTGGTTTAACAGAGATGTCGATGGGCATGGTTTGTGTAATATTCCCCATATTTCCTTCAGAAAAAACCTCATGAAGCAATATAGGCAGCTAAAGTGGCTGAGAAGGAACATAGGGAGCAAACTTACCTAGACAGGCAGTCATGGCCCCATGGCTTGGGAGAAACGAGGAACGATGGTGATGATCGAACCAAGGAGGATCCTCAAAAGACATAGTCTCAATAATTTCTTTATCGGAAGGAAATGTCTCTTGTAACGGATATGGAGAAACAATTTCTCCAAGCCAAGGGGATTACACATACGTGTCAACGGATCTGCGCAAAGGAGTAGAGTCGGAAGATGAAATCGAAACTGAAATGATTTCAACATAGTTGAGCTTGGCAGGGCACAATGGCATAACCTCACCCCATGAATCTACCTAATTGACAGGGGGAATCACCCAAGGATCAGAACAGATAGAAATCATATTAATAGAGGAGACATTGGGAGGTGGGAGCAAAAAAACACCCATAAGGGCAGGATCTTTGAAGAGTCCAACACCCACACTCTCATAGGGAATACTAGTATGCTCCACAAACGGAAAATTGCCATTCGAGGAAGAGGAAGCGAAGAAAGACAACTGATCGACCGTGACGATTTTCCCCTGATGAGGAAAATGAAGCACACAGAATAAAGATGAAGCCACTGCACACATGGCGTATGTCCAACTTTGACCTAACAAAAGGTTGTAAGTCAAATTCGCGTCAACGACTTCCACTTCGACCTCAATTGTCTTCCCTTCTAGGCTGATAGGCAAGCACAGGAGGATACCAAATGGATGAGTATGAAACTAAGGCAATCACGACAAGGATTCCTTCTTACAAAACCATTTCACACTATCAATCCACAACATGGAAGGCTATTCTCATATCTCACAAGCTATTGCTAGGCTATCAGCAATCCAAACTTTAAGCTATCAATCCAACAAACCAAGAACTAGCCAACTTGCTAACTAGCTAATCACAACCATGGAGGATGCTTTTATAAGAGGAGGAGCCTCCATAAATGAGGGGAGAGGAAGCTTATCTTCATGGGAGGTTACTCAAAAGGTGGAACCACCATCTAAAATGAGGAGAGGCGAACTTCTTTGACCAAAAAACTAGCTCCAGAACCACCCAGAAGCATTCTATTTGAACCAATTCACCATATCTGGATCGTCGCGGGTCAAACACTAAGACTCAAAGATGACATCACAAGGCATTAGTTCATTCTGGGTTATCGTCGCAAGCAAGATACTGATGACCTGCAACGATTTTGAAACATGGTTAAAAAGGGGTCAACTTAAGGATTAAAGAGTTTAGGCAATCTTCTTGAGTATTATGGAATATTTAGACACATATTTTGATATATGACAAAGAGCAGATGTCATTCAAGGACCGACTCTATCCAGGATCAGGGGATGCGGGGTTGGTGACAAAATATTGTGTAACAGGGGGTTACATGCAAAGTTGTTTTAGAAACTTCCCTCCAAGTGTCGCTTTTTTGTAGATTTGTGTCATGCGTGTCGTGAGCCCAAACTTATTTATTTAACGCATTAGAGTTCATTCTTTCACATCAATCTTGGAGCTCTGACATCCCACAACACATCCAGGGCTCTTCAACACATCTGACTCAGCTATTCACGGGTAAGTGGCCTCAACTTGTCCTTTTCAACATATTTGTTGATTTTTTTGTGTATTTGCTTGTGTGAGTGCTATTTGCTTGATTTCTTTGAACGCTTGTTGTCGTTTACATGTATACTAGCTTGTTCTAGCTTTGTTTCAGTTTTCGTTGCTATCTCACTGTTGTCGCATGCATGAAACTGTTTTGCACGAACGTTTGCCGAATCAGTGAATCGCTTCACCCACATGCATGTTGATCTGTTTGCTGAATATTTCATTCATGTTTTGCATGCATTGTCAATCACTTCTACTTTCACTTAGTGTTGCGATGCACTCACTGTCTTATTTGCTTTCAGTTGCCCATTGGCGAGTTGGGCCAACCTTGGCCCGAACTCTGCCTTTAGTGAGACTGCATTGGCAATCTGGGGAAGGAAGGTTGTGCCTTCCTTTCCAGAAATGCACATTTCTACCTAGCACTGTCCTCTAGGACTGTTTTGAGCATTTCTGAGGGACAGTGACTGCTGGCCCAGAAAATTGCGCAATGCAGTCCCTGAGCCTACAATCACTCCCAGCTAGAATTGAGCATTGCGCAATCCCACCAACCAGTTTGGATTGTGGATTGCGCAAGTCCAGTAGCCAGTCTTGCTTCCTAGATAGCCCAGAGTGCCTTTTGCATAGTTTTGGCAGCCAGTCACCCAACCTCCCAAAAGAAATTGTGCAATCTTGCCCATCAGTTTCCCAGGTATGTGCTATGTCATTCCCCGAATTTTCTTTGTTTCCACTGACAAATTTCTTGCCATGCATGTTGCTTGTCTCCAGATCTTTCAGGTGTTCATCTGTCTCAATGGCTTCCAAGAGAACAGGATCACAGGACACTGATGGAAATGCAGCTGGAGAAACAATTGAGCAAGTGTCCTCTAGTCTGTCGATCTATGAAGACACAAAGTTGTATCTAGACAAGGACATCAAACTAAAGTGGCAAGAGGTCAATGAAACATTTGCAAGCACTTTTGCGGAACGCCTCGAAGACCATCAGGTGTAGGTGAACATTCACAAGTCCGGCTTGTACCGGATTGCATGCAAATAGCCCGTGTTCCCATGCACGGACATGATACTCTGGATCGTCTCTCACACTGATCCCGAGACGATGACCTTGAGCAATGTCAGCAGGACGAAGCTTGTGACCTTTTGGGAACGATATTATGATGAGATGTATCAGATGTTAGAGCCCGTGACTGTCATGGAGACTCCATTCAACTTACCCAACAGTAGTGCTAACTCCATAGACAATCTGATGAATTAGGTAAAGGAGCCAACTCGATTCAGGTTGACACCCACTTAGATCTACAAGACAAAGATACTGAGGAAGGCATACCAATACTTGATCATATTTGCTTGTCAACTGTATGGCCAAGCAAGCATGGAAACCTTCCCACAGAGTTGGGCGGTTGCACTGGACCAATTGGCTAGAGAAGAGAAACCATGTCACTGGTTCGACATACTAGCTCATCCACTGAAGTAACAAGTAACAAAGGCTCAATAATCACCCGGAGGTATGCATGCAGAGACTTACATGTCCGCCTACACCCTAGATGTAGTCTGTGCCCAATAGGAGTTCCTGGGCTTGGAGTGGACATGGTCACCGACAGAGACTACTATGAACACATATTTCAAGTTGTTGTCCGAATGCAGCTTTAAAGAAGTAATCACACGGCTGTCCGATCATTTTGTCACCCATGTGTAAAAGATGATATTTGAACAAGATCCATCCTGCATGTCAAAGGAAGCAATGGAGGCATTGATAGGCATTGCAGATTGGTATGCCTCACCATCCGACACTTTCATCCGAATGTTCAGTGTGGAGAAGCCTCTGCATGTTTTGATAAAGTTTGCCTTGGACATACTTGTCATGCAAGAAGTAGCATATCACATATCGATAGGATTGATAGCTAGACTGCATCAGAAGAAGAAGGCACCTTGGCCCGCTCTTCCATTGTGGATTGGGTTATATGAGATTTGGAGTATCAAGCAAGCAAATGTCGAAGTAGAATTGATCAAGAATTACCCATTTGACCTCGGAAGCTACAATCCATATGACCCACATTGCATTGTAAAAGGTCACTACATGAGAGTTCAGTTCAACTGGATCCACGGGGCATGTCATTGGGCTGAGGAGGACCCATGGAGATATTGCTATAGTTTCTCCAAACCCAATGAACCGGTCGGCTTCGCTGTAGAGTGGTTAACGAAGCAACATGAAACAGCATCATAGAGAACACCAACAGTAGCAATAGTGGCAGCAGAGGCAAGCATACCCGTGCGCGACAAAGGTAAGAGGAAGATTGTCGATCGCATGGAGGAGGAGCAAAGCTGTAAGTTTCGAGAAGATCCACTTGTAGAGAAAGCAGCTATGGCTATAGAGGCAAAGAGGCAGTAGCGCGACAAGCGAATCATGTGAAGGCATAAGGATAAGAAAAGAATGGAAGGAGAGAAGGAGTTGCATGAGCTAAGGGAGCAACTCCAAAAGGAACAACAGCTGCGCAAACAGGAGAGGGAAGCGCAATAGCAAAAGATACAACAGGGGACGCAACAGGTGCAAACAGACGAAGCAATGCCCATACAAGTAGTTGATTCATCTGAACAGCTGACGTCAGGCGAATAGGGTGAACCATCATAGGGGAAAGACTTTGCTCATGAGATAGAACAAGCACTTCAACTATTAGATGCAGACATGGAGCAACAGGAATTGGAATAGGACACTGACCTCATGCCTCACCACAAAGAGATCAACTCACCTGCTTCAATGCATCCAGATGATGAGAAAGTCTCGGATGACCAAGAAAGCACCGAGATCCTTGGTGATCAGCCAGAAGAAGAGATGCACAACATCTTGTTTAATGAATCCCAACATAGAGTTGTGCAGTTTCGCAGAGTGTCAACTCCGGAGGATCAAACATCTCCTACGCAAGTTGAAGAATGAGTGATCGTGAATGATGTGCGCAAACATCTAACTGCCTTTGCCGATGCAACTAGAGTGTATGCCGAAGCCACTAGCTCAAGTGTTCACTTCCTAATAGCTGAGAATGAGCGAATGGCAAAGGGACTACAAAAGGCCAAGCAAGGAGGAGACTTGGTGACAATGTCCACCCGAGATGAATTGAAGAAGGAAATACTATATGAAGTATTGTCCCTTGACACAGTTATGCGAGCATTGTATTCCAAGTTTGGTACCGTGCACAAGGCAATCGTCCATCTCAACGGACGGCAGCAGCGATGCGCTAGAAGGGCACGTATCTCAATGAACTTGCATACCATTGTTGATGACGTGTAAACATGGACGATGAAGTACAAGGGAGCCCCACTTCACTTGCCTAAGATGATGAGGGTCAATGCGGTCAAGCTGAAAGCATGTATTCGGAGTCAGATCCGGAAATACGAAGAACTCCCACAGTTCATCACTAGCATACAGGCTTCCCATGCACGAGTATTCAAAAGTATGCATGTTGTGATGTGCACACATGCAATCCCATCACTTGGGACTCTCACCCAGGTGAAGACAAAGAAACAAGTCTAACTCGAGCTTGACTCATACTTCGATAAGTTGATGCGCATTGCCACTAGCTCGGGCTTGCCCGTCAATGCAGACATCATGCACAAGTATGTTGCTGGTCCGACCACCTTGAAGACAATGATGTGCATACTTTCAGATGAGTTGGACAGAGGAGCCTGAGTAGTGTACCCAGATGCTATGGAGGCAAGGATCAGGTTTCAGTCAGATGTCACCGCGGAACACACGGACACCATCAAGGATTACAGATCTTGGCATCATTATTTTACTATCGATCAGCAGAAGATGTTGAGGAGTTGGACTTCCATGGTTGTCTAAGTTAGAGTGATGTCTAGTTTGGCTTGCTCAAACCAGTTGTGTTCGCATGGGTACATGTGTATTGTAATGTTAAGTCATGTCAAGTGTAAGTAGTGGATGTAACAGTCATAGAGTAGGTGAAGAGTCAGGAGGGTAGTTGAACAGTCACAAAGGGGAATGTCAAGGGCCACCCCACCCTTTGTTATAAATAGTCCCTCATAACTCCTTGTATAGGCTTTTGGTTAGCCAAGCTTCCAATAAGACTATCTTGGAGAGAGCTTGGACAATATTGTAATACCCCTTGGCTTCTCCACTGCACAGAGCTAGTATATCTCTTTGGAGGAGCAGGCGGATGTGGCTGTAACGTTCCATAGTTGGGGCTAGCGGGTTTACATGGATGTATTGTATGATTGGAACTTACACTTCTTTATATAATAAGAGCCAACACGTTTTCATGCATATGTTTTCATTGTAGTTGGACTATTCCGGTTGCTTAGCAATGTATGTTGTTTAACTTACGTAGTTGTGTATGAACTATTTTGTATGCAATTATATGAATCTTGTTGCAGATGTGTTGTTGGTTTAACCATCACTTTTGATTTTCTACTAACCTGCTTTCCAGCTTGTGATGCATCTTCGCTCGTGTGTTCCCTTTCCAGTTGAGTACTATTACAAGTTGCCAAGGGGCACACTCATCTCACCTCCCATGTGTTAGAACCTCTCATACACGTTCCTTCACTCACTGCAACAGTCATACCCTTGCTATTGACATCATTATCTTACTTGCCTCTGTGCGACATTGTGGTCAAGGCATTGCTTTACGACCCATTGCTGGGACTCCTACACCAAACGGTTTGAGGTCTAATTGGGACCTCTTATCGGGGAGATCCCCTTGACATGTTGGTGGGTCCAATACCGTCAATAGAACCTTGCAAGGTCACACAAAAATCTGATGTCTACAACTTCGGTGTGCTACTCCTAGAACTTCTCACAGGCAAGGCTCCCAACCAAGCCTCTCTCAATGACAAGGGCATCGATTTGCCAATATGGGTACAATCCGTTGCGACAACTTCGGTGTGCTACTCCTAGAACTTCTCACAGGAAAGGCTCCCAACCAGGCCTCTCTCAATGACAAGGGCATCGATTTGCCAATATGGGTACAATCCGTGGTTCGCAAGGAGTGGACAACAGAGGTTTTTGACGTGGAATTAACAAGGTACCAAAACATAGAGGTTTTCGATGTGGAATTAATGAGGTGCCAAAACATAGAAGAAGAGATGGTCCAGTTGCTCCATATTACCATGGCCTGCGTTGCTACAATGCCTGATCAGATGCCCAAAATGCATGACATGGTAAGATGATCGAGGACATGAGACAGTTCAAAACAGACGACAGGCAATCTTTTGATGATAAATCGAAAGAATCCAATGGACAAAATCCTCCCCAATAAGCCACACCAAAAACACGAACCCTCACAACAAGAACACCTTGACAACACCCCCTCAGCAAGCACACCTTGACAGTCGAAATTCTTTTGTTTCTGCCCATATTATTACACAGTTTCCAGTATCATGGGTTTTTCGTGATTTATTTCATTTATATCTAGTATTTAGGTAAAGTAATTTCACCACGGAATTACTTGCTTTATATTCCGTTTTTTTTCCCTTTTTCTTGGCTCACGGGTGATCTTCAAGCATTCTTGAAATAGGCACTACACTACACTGCATTCGTGCGCATTTGGGGACGGGAGATGCAAAGACGGTGTAGAGGATTTTGGCCCCTGACTTGGACGGTGCAGAGGTTCATTGATGAGGTAATTTCCTCCTCGAGATGAATCTCGATGCCTTCGACGGTGCAGAGGTTCATTGATGAGGTAATTTCCTCCTCGAGATGAATCTCGATGCCTTCGAGGTCGCGTTGATGAAGGCCTTGTTGATCACAGCCCGCGTTGATGAAGGCCTTGTTGATCACAGCCAACAGGGCCTTAAGGGATCCACGCTATACACTATAGACTGTAGCATAGAATAAGTAGTCATTCAACGGGACCTGTGCACCACCAACAACCAAAACAGTCAAGAAAAATTCATCTCATTGCTCGAATTGCTTTAAAAAAAAAAAAAAAAAAAGGTGTTATCTCCATTAATAAACTTGCCGTTGTCAGTGCTGGGCACTGCAGCTAGCGATCGAGGCTGCTCCCAATGAAAAACTGAAACCCTCTCCACTTCAGCCCGATTGAAATACCAATACCGTTTTCACCGTGCTTGCTTTGGGTCACTGACAGACGCAAAAGTCTCGTCCTTGGCCGTCGCTGGTAGACATTAATGAAAAGAACGCGAGAAAATTCATTGCAACGACATCAACTCCATCGCTATCGCCACGTGTTCAAATTTGTTTGGATGAAGGAGGACAAAAATGAAGGGCGGAAAAAACAAAAATGAAGAGCTCTTATTGTCTGGAAAGGCAAAAATGAAGGGTTCTCATTGGCTAAAATGAATAGTAACTGCCCAACAAATTCCATATAGAGAACACCTTCGGTGCAAAAATACAAAAAGTCACCGGATGATTCCTTGCTACATTGGATACGTGCTTGAGGCATAAAAGGCTTCGTTGATAACCCTAAATTACAATGCGTTGAGGGAGGACCCTTTAATAGGTTGCACTGATAACTATTAAAGGGACTATATTGATAGCCATTCAAGGATGCGTTAAAAGAGCCAATCCAAGGGCAACGTAACCATTTAAACAATACAACATTGAAAGGTGTTAAAAGACATTCGAATGATGCATTGAAAAGCCATTTAAAAGGAGCATTGAATACGCATTTAAGTAATGCGTTGAGAACAATTGAAAGCAACGTAAAAACATCTAAGGCAACATTGAAATCCATCAAAGTACAGCTTTGAAAGAAGGCACCAGAAGCATTTAAATAATACCTTGAATGACTATTCAAAAGGAGTTGTTTTTAGTGTGATTTTTTGGACTTTCTGGTGTCAAAACCAATCGAAAAGTTTGAGGTGAAATCTTGATTTGTTTTATTTAAACTAGTTTTTTTACTGTATATATGGATTAAGCACCCTGATAAACCCCTAGGACATTTCGATTGTGTAGGTATTACTCATCAAACTTGTGATTTCAGTAAATTATTGTTGGATTATAGAGAAATTAGACAAAAAAACTTACTGAAAAAACTTCCAAAAAATCACACTAAAGACAACTAGTATTCAAACAATGAGTTGAAAGACCATATCCAATGCTGCAATGAGGTTTGTAAATCCTGCATTGTAAGGATAAAACGATATTTTTACAACGGTGCATTCCATTCAACCCTTTTGACTGGCAAACAAAGAGGTTCCTTCTCCAAAGTTCCCAAAACGCATTTGCGGACCTCTGTGACACTAAGGAGCGAATCTGCATCTAACTACGGAGACTTGTGTTCTTCAATTCACAAATCGCATTTACAACTCGAATAGTGCAGGAGACTTTAAAAACTCGAATAGTGCATTTACAACTCGAATAGGGTAATATACTGAGTACGGATGTTGGCATTCATATAAAATGTTAATAAATATCGACATTAGTTTGCATGGTGGAATATTTTGGGTCAAGAGGCATGGTGGAATATTTTGGGTCAAGAGGAATCACATAGTGCTATTGTGGAGAGTAATGCACATGGTAGAATTATATTACAATTTTTTTATGTAAAGGATGCACTACCCATATATTTCCAAATAAATACATTTACCATTGCCTTCCAAGGAATAGTTCAATGTGTATGTTGTGGCTGGGTAACAAGAGGTAAATCCTGGCGTATTCACCATCATTGCATTCCCATTATGATTCGTTGTAATATTACTAGCATCCTTGTGGCTCATATGCAGAGAAAGAAAACCTGGCAGTGAAAACATATTGAAGACATAACATAAACGGCTTTTGAAGGGATGCTTACTCAACAAAGTTCATAAAAGAGCATTTTTTAGTCTCTGTCTTAATCTAGCGAGATAACTACACCTCAATCTACATGTTTACAGTACATCTGTTTACAACTTTTTCGAAAGGGGTCAAACAGAGCAAATTGAAATGTGCTTCACCAATTGTTGGATCCAGGAAAGTCAATCACAAGGAAGATATTGCAATGGTCTGATTATTTCGCTGGCATTGGAGAATCTGAGCACAAACATGATGCCAAGTTGATTTCACAATTCACATTTGTGGATTTTGTATCTCTTGAGGTTATTTTTTTGGGACCATTGGACTACATTCAGTGAATGGCCCTTGAAAGTAATTAGTTGAAAGGATTGTATTTGTGTTCTAACTCGTGAATACTAGAATATGTGGTTGGAACTCCAGATACAAATTTATATCCATTGCACCGCTGTAAAACTCTGCACCTGGACTATGCAAATAGCAGTGGTTGGCTTTGGTGTTGGACGCATACCATGTTATGATGGACAAAAACTCAATGAGGATGGTCTTAAATACCTTACCTGTGTTTGTTTGAAAGGAGGAAATGCATATTGGTTAGGGACTTCTTCCAAAACACTGTTGGGAAGCTTAGAACGATCTTGCATGACCTATACATACCTTAACAATATTGCATGCAAAAAAGGACTATACAAGGGTCCAAAATTGATGTTTGCTTTTCGTGGATATATCATATTTCTAGTATTGTTATTTGTTTGCAAATGTATATGACCATTGTAATTTTCTTACAGGTAGAAAAGAGGGAACAAGAATGTGAAAACATGCATAAACAAAGGAAGATAGGATCGAGTTGGTGATAGTAAGCTCTAACATGGTTAATGCACTAGCAAACCTCTTTGCAATGTACCTTTTCCATAATGCCATGAGGATATTTCACAACTAGGGTTTTCCTATCTATAGAATGACTCATTAGGGAAAATTGGCTCAATGGAAACTTCTAGGACTATCTAATAATAACAAGGTAAACTATCTCAAGGTTTTCAACAACATTTTCAATCAGAGTTGGGCTCAGAGCATGTGTGAATGCCTCATGACCTTCCTTTTGTTGTAAATACTATTTTGTCATATTACAAAGTGAAAAGTGCCAAAGTTCATTAGACATTATAGAGCCATGAGGAAGTTCAAGAGCCATGAGGGTAGGTGAAAGGTCATGGTAGGTGAACAATCACCTCATTTCTATAAATATACCTTCATGCCACACTGGTAATGGGACTTTAGCACTTAAGATAGGCTAGCATCAAATAGTTGTTTTGTGCTTAAGGATCTAGTGGTACTCAGCTCTTGGCAAATTGTAGAGTGAGTTGCGGTGAGGCTAGGGTTTTGCCTTGAACATGGTATGAGCACTCCATGTTCCACTACTAGGCTTTGATGGAATTGTTGAACATGTACTTCAATTTTCAATTTGAATAATGAGAAGTTATTCACTTATGATATTGAATCCTGTGCATCTTCATGGTGGTTGTATTGGCTATCCGGTATTGCCATTGTGCTTGTATGTGTGCTTTCATGCAAGTGATATGTTTATGAATTAATTCGTAGTTGTCACACATGTGTTTGCTTTCAATTCTCTACTCTTTTAGTCCATCCTAATGCTAGTAATTTATTGCAAACTATTTTGCATTTAACCTCTAACACTCTTTTAATTGTATGTCTCAAATGGTTTTGACTAATCGACTCCTCTTTGAGATGTACCTCTTCTTATTATTTTGTTGCATTATTCTTGTATATTGGTTTGTGAGTTTGTCAATTGTGGGCTGATATCATTCCCATTCTTGAGGCATTTCATTCTTGTCCTCGCACTAACATCTCACATTTGACAACCAATAGCAAAACTTACATGGTGGCAACTAAGCCCTCATACTGGATGGGGATCCTATCCCAAATAGTGTGAGGTCTAAATGAGACTTCACATGGGGAAACCCCCTAACTGTTGGCAGGACATTTTCCCAGTCAACATCTTCATTTTTAGGAGTAGTTCCCAAGCAAATCAACAAACTCAACCGACCCAAGTTGAACCAAGAAGAGTTAATTCATTGGGAAAAAAACCAAGATTTCATCCCATTAGGTGTTGGGGTTGTGCGGGAGAACACATACAAAGATTGCCCTCACAAAGGAAACAAGATGAGGACTATAAACCAGTTTCAAAAAGTTGATACATTGGATGAAATGGGTAGAAGCATGTCCAAAATTGATGCATCATCTAACAATAGGCATACTTATCACCATGCTCACACGATTGAAATTGAAGATAAGATAAATAATTGTTCCATTGCCATTTTAATTGGTTCTAGAGCTATTCAGAGTTGTATTGATCCCAAACTCATTAAAAGATTTCATTAGAAAAGGACTAAGCATGGTAGAACTTGGTCAGTTGAGATAACTATGAGAGCTAAGAGAGGGGTAATTGAATTGGTGAAGGAATTTCAAATTGACATGAATGGTTTGAGTACAATTGTGGATATAAACATTATACCTTTGGGTTCATATGATTTCCTAATAGGTGTGAATTAGTTGGACAATACTATGTTATCCTGGATTGCTATAATAAGGCCTTCATTTATCATGATGAAGAAGGGAATCAAAGGCAAGTGCAGGGGATTCCAAGGTTGATGTTTGTTATGGAAATAACAACCGTGTAGTTGAAGAAGAATTTTAGAAAATGGTGCCAAATTTATGCAGCTCAGATGGAAGAGGCAACGAAGGACAAGGTATCAAGCATTAAAGATAATTTGATACTTAAATAATTTGAAGATGTATTTGTTGAAATCCCATGTTTACCACCTAAAAGGGATATTGAATTTTCCATGTATTTGGTACTGTTAAGTTTCCCCAGTGTCCAAGACACCATATGGAATGAATACACTAGAGCTTATGGAATTGCAAATGCAACTAGAAGAACTTTTTAACAAGGGGTGCACACACCTATGTGTGTCACCTTGGGGTACCCCAGGGGCCTTTATTAGGAAGAAGGGTGGCGCATTGAGGTTATGCATAAACTTCAGGAAATTGAATAAGGTGATGACGAAGAACAAGTATCCTTTGCTAGGGATAGACGACTTGTTTGATTAGTTAAGGTGATCAAATGTGTTCTCTAGGATTGACCTAAGGTCATGGCACAATAAAGGGAGGATTAAGAAGGAGGACATCAAAGTTACAACATTTATAACTTGGTGTGGTCAGTACCAGTTTGTGGTGTTGTGTTTGGACTATCCAATAGATCAGTTGTTTTTAGGTACCTTATGAATAGAATATTTTGGATTTTTCGGGACAACTTTGTTATTGTATTTTGGGTGACATTCCAATGTACTCATAATTTGAAGAACAGCATGAGCAACATTTGAGGATGGCGTTGCAAGTAATAAGAGAGAATCAAATTTATTCCAAGATAAGAAAATGTTCATTTTACCAAAATCAGATTCATTATTTGGTTCATATCATCTCCGAGGAAGGGGTGACAATGGACCTAAAGATAATCAAAGCAATATTAGAGTGGCCAACATGCAAAAATGTGATAGAATTAAGATCCTTCATGGGATTAGCAGGCTACTGCAGGAGAACTATAGAGGGGTTCTAAAACATAACACATCGTATACTTATTTGCAAAATTAGGGTGTAACTTTGAGTATTTTCATAATTGTGAAGAGACATTTCTACATTTGAAATCGTTCATGGGATTAGTAGGCTACTGCAGGAGACCTATAGAGAGGTTCTCAAAAATAGTACATCCTACACTTACTTACAAACTACAGGTGAAATTTCTGTGGTCTCATAAATGTGAAGGGCCATTTCAACATTTGAAAATGCTATTAACAAGTGCACCAATATTGAGCATAGTTAATCCAAGTGGGGAATTTGATTTATGCATAGATGCATGCAACAAAGCGCTTAGAGGTGTCCTCATGCAAAATGGGCAAATAATGTAGTATGAGTAAAGAAGGTTGAAGGAGCATGAGAGGAATTATACCATTTATGATTTGGAGTTGGAAGGCATCATTCATGTCCTAAAAAAGTGAAGGCATTATCTGATGGGAGAAACATTACAATTGGGAATAAACCATAGTGGTTTGAAGCATTTGTTTGGACTACTAAGTTTGAGTGCTAGACAAATTAGATGGCTGGAATATCTGGTTAATTATGAATTTGAAATAAAGCATATAGAAGGTGAACTCAACAAAAGGGTGTGTATAATGCATGCTACAACCATAACTACATGCAAATATGATTTAAAAATAAGAATTTTAGAAGCTGAAAACTCAGATCAACAATACATGAAAATAAAAGAAGAGCTACAACAAGCAAATTTATAACTAAAATATAGTAATTATGAGCTGAAAGAGGATGGAATCCTCATGTAAAATAATAGAATTGATGTGCCAAATTCTTAGGGGCCGAAAATAATAGTGTCGAGTGAGATGCACAAGGTACCTTATGCTGGAAACCAGTAGTACAAGAAAATAGTTTTAGTTGTATAAAGTCAATCCTTTTGTCCATGTATGAAAAATGAAGTAGTCAATTGCATAGTGTTGACAGTGTTGGACCCGCTAACATTTAACGGATCTCCTCGATATGAAGTCCCAACTAGACCTGACATCATTTGGAGTAGGAGTCCTAGAAGTGGGTGGTAATGTTATGCACGAAGTGAAGTACGGTAACTTTGGTGAGAGCAAGTGTGTGACCTTGTAGAAAGTCAAGTGCGATGCATGAAGGTTCCAACACATGAAGGGAAAATGAAGTGTGCCCCTTGGAACCATATAATAATATGTAGCTTGAAAAGAACACACAAGTGCAATGAAATCAGCTAAGATGCGAAATAGTCCACAAGTTAAAGTGATGAATTAATACAACAACACGCATTCAACAACATTCATACAAATGAAAACGAAATAGTTCATAAGCATAAGAGTAAGTTAAATAACATATATTGAAAATACAACAATAATAGTCCTACTATATTCACAACATATGCATGAAAGCATACCGACTCTGATTTTATTATAAATGAAAGTTCCATTCATACATACACCATTGACGGATCACTAGCCCTAATAGTGGAACATTAAAGTCAAGAACACTTGCTCCTCCAAAGAAGTTTACTCGCTATATGCTACGGAGAAGTCAAGGCTCTTCACAATACTCCCAAGCTTCTTCTAAGCCTAAGCCTAGCCGAAATCCTAGCTCCCAAAAGCCCATTATATGAGTTATGAGGTTCTATTTATAACAAGAGGGGGTGAATCTTCAACTCCCCTCGGTGACCTTTGGACTACCCTCATGACTCTTCAACTTATTTACAAAATGACTTATTACATTACATCACGACTCTTCATATTCCAATATTGACACTTGGAATTTCACTTACAACATAATTACAAATAATATTACAATTTACACTTATACCATATAAGACAAAATAGGGTAGAGACAACTTGATATCCTAACAAGAAAAAACACTATGATGCTTGAGTTTGGGAAAACTCTAGCTCAACAACTTCCACATGATGCTTCTCAGTCACATATTGGTGACATGCTTGGTACTGTGTGATGACATCCCCAAATTAAGTGATGGTGTTTGGCTAGAAGCGGACTCTAGCCTCTATGGCATCTGGGTACAATGACTTGGAACCAGTTTCAACCTCGTTCTAAAGCATGAGCAACATTGTTCTGATTTGGATGGGACCACTGATGTAGTTCTACGTGTTCTGTTTGTTCATCTCCAAATCTTCCTTGGTAGCAATCTGTCTTAGCTGCTCCAAGTACTCTTAGATCTCCTGCCAGACTTGGTTCCTGGGTTTGTCTTTGGTGAGTGAACCAACTGATGGGATCTTGTGTGTTTTCACCAACACATACAAACTACTGTATAACTGCACATATGAGGCTTGCATGCTACCAATAAATGAGTCAAGCTACTTGTTGTTTTGAATCAATATCCAGACTCTTGCTCTCTCCAGATCTGTCTGTTCGTTCATTTTATTTACTAAGTCAAGCGATGTCCCTTTGTATCGCATTGTCCATTCTTGCACGTAGGTAATGGAAGCTTGTATATTCTTGATAGTTTTAACAAAATCTCAGCTTTGCTGTTGTAGGCCATGAAAACAAACAATTGCTTTATGTATGGTCACAAACCCCTCATAAAACTTCCGCATGGTTTCTCCAAGTGTTGATACTTCAACAAGTATCACTGCTCTCATCTCCTCCAAGTAAACCTATGCAGAAACTGCATTTTGTGCTGCTACGCAGAGTTGTTCTACCTCTCGCCTGGTAGCTTGCAAATTCTATGCTAATTTCTCATCCTCGATTGTTAAATACTAAATGTTTAATCTTTTTGCTCTTGCGAAGGCCAAGTTGGCTTTGACAATGACATTTGGATTCTTCTTGGTGTCTGCCACTATCACCCTTTCTCTAATGAATGTAAGTGACGCGTGATCATCCAAAAAATGATTTCTTTGTGCTTGTACAATCCTCTTTTGGAACTCATCAAATGAAAAATTGTACACATCCACTACCAGATCATCGTCAAGAGGAACAACACCTGCTTCCTTGCTCGTGGCTAGCTCTTCTACTGGAGGTGGTGGAGACTAAACTGTGACCTGTGGTGCACTCAACATCAAATCAACATCTTCATTCTATGACTCTTGTTCCATCTCCATGTCTATCACTTCAATCAAGTGCTCAATCTGCTGAGCAAGCTCCTGATCTTGCATATGTTCACCTTCCTCCTCAACTGTTGGTTGGTTTTGTTCCTGGTCTTTAACCTGTATCGACATTATTTCTTCTGCCATTACACCTTGCCTTTGTTCTTCTTCTTGCTTATGCTTTTCTTCCTGTTATCTCCTCCTCAACTCTTGTTATTCCTTCAGTATCTGTTCCACTTCCTACAACTTCATTTTTTCTTCCTGCAACCTTTACTTTTCTCTCTTCCTCTGCTCTGCTCTCCATATCCTCTGTTCCCCCTTTACTTATGATGCTAAAGCTTCTTTCATGACAATAGGGTTTTCTTTCATCTTGCAGCTTTGTTCTCCCTCTAGACTGTCAGAAATGTTTCTCTTTCCCTTATCTTGCATGGGATTGCTAACTTCTATTATTGTTTCTTTCGAAATTGCTGCTCTCTATGGAGTAGTCTATGAAGTTCCTAGTAAACTGACTGGCTCACAGAATTTGGAGGCATTGTAGCAATTTTTTCAAGGGTCCTCCTATGGCCAATGAAATGCCCAGATGATCCATTGAAAGTGAATTCTCGCACAATGGTCTTTGCAAATACCATGGGGATCATACAGATTAAAGTCTCGAGTATCGAATGCAAATATCACTACATCCTTTCCCTCGATATCTGTGAATTTCAAGTTCTTTATCTCATATAATCCAATTTGCAGAGGAAAAATGGGCCATGGTGCTTTCTTCTTCTTGTGCAAAGCTACTAACAACCCTGTGGTGAGATGATATGACACTTCTTGCATTACAAGCTTGTCGGTGGCATACCTTGGCAAAATATGCAGAGGCTTCTTTCCGCCAAACACTCTAAGAAAGGTATTGTTAGCCTTGTTGGCATTTGGACCAAAAAATGGATCCAAAATACTCTTGAAGTCTTCAAGAGTTGATTAAGATCCTCCCAAGATCGAAACAATCATATGCCAAAAACCCTTAGAAGGGCGGAAATACACTATCGGGAGGCTAAAATAATCCAAAACAGTGAAAAAATAGAGTATTGCAAGCGCGAATAGAGCAATGCATAGTTGCTATTAGATCTGGCTGATCAATGGCCTAGATCTAACTAGCTAAATCGCAATCATCCAAGCTGAAGGGACAGTTAACTGACGAGTCACATTAGCAATCGCAGCGGTGGAGAGCATCATCTATAAAGCCCCGACATTGAGAGATCAGCGTTTGCGATCAGATCGCATCGCTACATCACAGCGGAACATTACCAAGGGTCGGGGGGCCCACATCGCATCACAGGTTTGAAATCGGCAGGGACATACGCTGTGTTATATGAAGACCGTTAGTTGGAGCGATATGCGATTGCGATCAGATCGCATCGCAAGATCGCATTGGAATATTGCGAAGGAGTAGGGCTTCTATACAGGTGGTAACACCGATTGTGATAGGTCCCTGACCCAAAAGGGTTCAGAAATGAAATCCATACGATTTGAAGTCCAGAGGGAGGCCAATTTTCATGTATTTCCTATGTTTTTAAGTATTTCAAAATACAAGGGGAACAAAGGGACCAGGCCGGCTGCGATAGACGATAGCGACCCAGGGAGGTGGAACCAATGAGAGAATAGACCATGTTTAAGGAATTTTGAGGTCCGAAAAGAACAAAGAAGGGCGGGATTTACACAGTTGCAACGTTTTATGTATGAAATAGAAAACATTCATGGTTATCATTTGAAAGGGACTGTTGCACGGATTTCATAGGCCCGATAGCCACTCCATTTGCAAGATCAGGTGGCCAACCATTCTTAGAAGCGTTGTGCAGAAATGTTTACATGCTAGAAGAGGGATTTGGCTGGGATACAATGGCCAATGGACAAATCCCAGAAAAGGAAACAGAGGGGCCACAACAGGCTGCAACCCGAATCAAATGAGATCATGGAGTATCGACGGTCTGGCTAGTGCAACAACCATCTTAAAAAACATTATGGGGCATCTCTGGCACGAGAGAGCTCCTAGGCATCATAGCAGGTTGCCCAAAATATCTGAATATGGTTATTCCTTTGTCAGAAGAGGAAAACCACTAAGCCATGCCTGCCTATTGAGGGAATCAAATGGTTAAGGGACAGATCAAACAATATTAAGACTTCGAGCCTTCTAGAGAGCTCAGGAGCATTGTAAAGGGCCTATAAAAGGCAGAAAACTAGATGTAACAAGGGTTCAACTTTTGAAGATTATTCCCCCTCTATTCTTTCAAGCTTCTCATCTGCATCCTTCAGTAATATAATCTTCTTTTGCTGTTATATGTTCAATGTCCATTTCTCTTATGTTCTATGCTTGCACTTGAATAATTTGTTCAGGTTTTCTTTTTGTTTAAGGCTAGATAACTATCATCTTATCTCTGCTTTGATATATTAGATTTGCAATCTTCTTTGCTGCATGTAGCTAGCCATTTATATGTGGTACTATATATGCATCTGCCAATATAGTTAGTAAGTTCGTTTGATGCATGTAACTAGCCATTTATATATGTTCATGTATGCAACCTACTGGTATGTTAGTATTCTCCATCTATCTATTAAATCTACAAACTGTTGAGCATTTGTGGTCTAAAGCCTTGTGTTGTTAAGGGTGTTCAAGCATATCTTGAGTGAGAATAGAGCTGAAATAGTTATCTAGCTTGATCCAAACCATCATCCATTCCAGTAGTTCAAAGAACAATATTGAAGATTATATGTTACCAGGCATCTCCGATTTACAGCCTAGGAGAGTTTCCTGGAGTGATAAATTAATTGGCATCGTTGCCGAGGAGAGGAAACTAAAGCTCAGCTTCCCTGGGAAACGACACATACCCAGCTTTGATGATAGACAACATTTTTTAATTTTTGGTTGTAATCATCTATCTGGCGACTCTACTGGAGGCTGAACCTCTTGGCGACTCCACTTTATAATTCTGGCTCAGTTTGTGAGGTATACTCAGAGAAACCCTCAAAAATCACAAGCTAACCCAGTACCTGACCCTGAAAAGACCATCAAAGAGAAGAAAGTATTGCAGAAAGGAGCATCAGGTTTAAGTAAACCTAAAGAATGTTCTATATCTCTTCAAGAAAATCCTGCAATAGAACAAATACATGTTGAGAGTACAGATTCTAATACTAGCAGTGAAGAAAAACTCTCAGAAATTCATAAAGCTCCTTATTCTTTACGTTCTCCTTTTTCTTTAAGCCCAAAGGAAACCTCACCTCCTATCCATCATAATCCTTTAGTCTTGTCAGTCACTCCTCAGCCCTCTATTATTCAGACTGCTAGTACTCTTTTAGCTACCACAACTATGGTAGGACCACAACCACCCACAAAAATGGAAAGAATCATAGCTGCTAGGTATGGACCTCTAACACTGCCCACTCCTTTGAATGCTATGCCCACTAGAGAATATCAAAAGTATATGCCTAAGTTCACTGGGACTGAGGGTGTTACTGCTGAAGAACACCTTGAGTCATTTTATAGCTATGTTGATAATCTGGACATTAGTGAAGATGATGTGTGGATGAGAGTCTTTGTCCAAAGCCTAGATGGGGAGGCTAGAAAATGGTTCAAAGAACAAACCCCAAGATCTATAGCATATATCGAAGCTTTAGATGATGCATTCCTAAAACATTGGGGGGGTAAGAAAGATCTCCTCTACTACCATACTGAGTTTGGAAACTTGAAGAGGGAAAATGGGGAGTTGCTGTCTGATTTTAATAAGAGATTTAACCGCATGTATAGCAAGATACCAGTTGAAGTAAAGCCCACTAATACCTCTGCTAAACTCACCTATGCTAACGCTTTCGACTTTGACTTCTGCCTACTGTTGAGAGAGAGGCGA
Organism: Pinus taeda; assembly: GCA_000404065.3. Classification (NCBI taxonomy): domain Eukaryota; kingdom Viridiplantae; phylum Streptophyta; class Pinopsida; order Pinales; family Pinaceae; genus Pinus; species Pinus taeda. The sequence continues at coordinate 91,884 of APFE030302099.1, forward strand.
TGTGCTACATTGGCTGACATGCAGGGTGCAGCCTTAGAAGTAGAGTCAAATATCATGGCGGCAGAGAAGCTCAAGGGAAATGTTGATAGAAGAAGATAGAGGGGCGAGTCTTCATCATCCTCCGATCCTAAGATAGAGAAAGTGACCAAAATGATCGATTCATTAGCCTCTGAAATCTTTAAATTGAAGGTTGAGCAGCAACCGGGGAAAGGAAGAATTCCTAATACCTTTGCCCCCAAGAAACCCAAATCCAAATCCATATAGAAGAACAAATGAGCAGTTACAGATTTTGCAAAGAAACAAAGATGCAAATGAAGACCAAAGGGTGAAAGCTCCTTTCCAGAATGCAGTCATGGAAGAAGAGCAGTTCGAAGAAGATGATGAGATCCATTGCCTTGAAGACAAAGGCAATGCTTCCTTTTTAACCGCAGCTGCCTATGAGAAGTCATTATGCAATGACCAGACTAACGAAGAATGGGGTGGTGAAGCTGTTTTGCAAGCTGAAGATCAGCGCAAATATAATATGCGGTCGAAGATGAATAATGCCAAGGAAAATCCTGTTCAAAGAGTTGCTGACCCTACAGTGCAACAAGTTAATAAGCAGAAACAACCGGTAGTTGATCCTATCATCCTCAAAGCTCCAGCTCATGAGGTAAGAGGCCTTGACAAGTCTCCTTCCCCTTTTAGTTTTCAATCAGAAATTCAGAAGCTAAGAATACCTATGCCTCTGATTGAATTAGTGAAAAATGAGTCTTTCAAAAGATCCATCCTCGAGGCTCTTGAGCCTAAAGCCATCCAAGCCTCCAATTATTGTGTAAATCTGCAATATGCCAAGCCAGCTATTATCCTCAACCCAATGATTGAAAACTGTGAAGAGAATTCCCCATCATTCTATGTCTCTCTAACTATTCATGATAATATCCTTCACAACTACCTTTTGGACACTGGAGCTAGCCATAACCTAATGACCAAGGTTGTTATGGATGAGCTGGGTCTAGATATTACCAAGCCTTATCATGACCTATTCTCTTGTGACTCTAGAAAAGTGAAATGTCTAGGATAATCAAGGACCTAGCCATCACTTTGTCTCAGCTGCCCATGAGAAGCATGACGATGGATATTGTGGTAGCAGATGTACCACCTAAGTTTGGCATGTTACTTTCCAGAGGATGGATCAAGAGACTAGGTGGATCATTACAAAATGATCTGTCCTATGCTAGTGTCCCAATTTTTGGAGGTGAAAGCAAGAGATTATATAGAGAGGCGCAATTGGCTTATATCATTAGTGATGAGAAGAACCCTAAGAATCATCCCATCTATGCTGTGGATACTGATTTTGGAGCATGTATTCTTCACATCGAAGAATCTCAGTTGGCCTCCACGCATATCAAGAAACTAGTTTGCTAGATCGCAAAGGATGGAAACCCACAGATTTGGGATATGTTCTTTGATGGGGCTTGCTCTAAAGAAGCTGCAGGGGCAGGTGTGGTCCTTGTGTCCCCAACAAAGGAATACATTCATTTGTCTTTCAAATTAACCTTTCAGGTCACAAACAACATAGCAGAGTATGAAGCTTTGATTCTGGGCTTAGGCGCCGCTAAAGAAATGGGTATCAAAGGCCTACAAGTGTTTGGAGATGCAAACCTCATCATTCAGCAGGTAAATAAAATGTTCCAAGCAAAGTATCCAAGGCTGAAAGCATACCGGGATGAGGTATGGAGGCTCAAAGGTTCTTTCAAAGATTTCGGCATTTCTTATATTCCAAGAATGAAGAACCAGCTTGCCGAATCCTTTGTTGTCTCTGCTAGCACGTTTGTTCCTCCTTTGCCTCCTAAATTGACATATGAAGTTCAGGTAAAATACAGACCATCCCTGCTAGACAATGTCAAATATTGGAGAGTTTTTGAAGACGATGAGGAAATTAACAGGTTTTTACAAGTTGTTGAGGAATTTGTTGAAATGCACATCGACCAAGAAAATCAAAACATGGAAGAATTCGGCCATTCCAAGCTAAAAAGTGAAATCGACGGAGAAAGCATCATCTAGTTGCCCACTAACCACATACCAAAGGGATTGGTGCCTCTAGAGAAGATTTTCAATCATAATGACGTGCCCTACAAGCCGACCAAAATAGAGAATGAGTCCGTCGTTTGTAAACATAATATAGGGAGCCCAACCCATCTGAAATTCATCAATCTATCTACTCATTTGTCTTCTGCTCCCTCATGAAGCAATTCACTGATATTTTTGCCTGGGAATACATCAATTTGAAAACCTATGACTTGAACATTATTCAGCATAGGATCCCACTGGAAAAGAACACCACCTCTTTTAAGAATAAATTAAGACCTGTCAGCCCTCTCTTACTGCCTTTGATCAAGAAAGAAATCAAGAAGATGTTGGATGCCAAAATCATAATTTCCCTAAGGTATTCGAAATGGATAGCCAACCTTTTGGTGGTAAGGAAGAAAAACAGAGAAATCAGGCTTTGCGTTGACTTTAGAAATATGAACAAGTGCTCTAAAAAAGATAACTATCACCTGCCCAAGATGGAACACTTGCTACAAAGTTTCAGGGGCTAGAGTCATGTCTTTCTTAGATGGATTTTCAGGTTACAATCAGATTGTTGTACACCCTGAAGATTAGGAAAAGACCGCCTTCACTACTCCTTGGGTCACTTTCATGTACTCCAAGATGCCTTTCAGACTGATGAATGTTGGTGCTACCTTTCAGAGGGCCATGGACATAGCCTTTGTGGGAGAGAAGGACAAGTTTGTCCTTATTTATCTTGATGATATAACGGTCTTCTCCAGCAGCCACAAAGACCATTTATAACATTTGAAGAAGGTCTTCCTAAAGTGCAGACAGTTTGGAATTTCAGTCAACTCGAAGAAGTCATAGTTTGCTCTAGAAGAAGGCAAACTTGTGGGACATATCGTTTCTGCTGAAGGTGTGAATATTGATCCAGCCAGGGTCCAAGCCATTCAGACATTATCCATCCCAAGGTCGAAAAGCGGCATCCAATCCTTCCTAGGTAAGCTCAACTTTGTAAGGAGGTTCATTCCAAACTTTGCAGAGTTAGTGAAGCACATCACTTCCATTCTGAAGAAAGGATCGGAGATAAAATGGACAACCGCTTCAAGAAGGTCTTTTGAAGCCATCAAGCAAGTTATCATGGAAGCTCCCACTCTAATCAGCCCAGATTACACTAAGGAGTTTTGTATCTTCTCTTTTGCCTCTTATGATACACTGGCAACAATTTTGTTGCAGAAAAATGATGAAGGCATAGAGCACCCCGTGGTCTTTTTCAACAAAACTCTAAGGGATGCTGGACTAAGGTATGACCTTATTGAGAAGCAAGCTTATGTTCTCATAAAATCTTTGAAAGCATTCAGGATATATATTTTGCATTCCAAAGTAATTGCATATGTGGCCTTAGCCTCAGTGAAAGATGTCTTAACTCAGCCAGATATTTATGGAAAGAGGGCAAAATGGATTGAAAAATTCATAGAATTTGACATAGAGGTGAAGCCCACTAAGCTTGTCAAAGGCCAGGGCTTGGCTAAGCTCATGGCCGAAGAAAATTGTAGCTTGTTAGACATAAATTTCATGGGTCTAAATTCAGATGATGAGCAAACAAAGGGAGCATCAGAAGAGCAAAAACATAATCAGTCCTTGGCTAAAAATATAGCCACATGTGAATGGTATTCCAGCATAGTTCATTTCTTGCAGAAGTTGGAAGTTCCTCCAGGGCTTAGTTCAAGTCAAGCTTGTACCACTAGACCCAGATTAGCCAAATTCTACATCAACAAAAATCTACTTTACTGGAAAGACCCATCAGGAATCCTCTTGAGGTGTCTAGATAAAGAACAATCTTTGGAGGTCATACACCATTTTCATTCTAGCATATGTAGAGGGCATCATTATTGGAAAACCACAGCTCACAAAATCTTAAGGGCTGGATATTATTGGCCTACTTTGTTCTCTGTTGTGTTTTCTTTTGTAAAATCTTGTGACAAATGTTAGAGATTTGCTAGAAGACAACAGCTAAAATCTCTGCCCTTGAAGCCAATACATGTCAATAGTCCCTTCCAACAACGAGGCTTGGAATTTATAGGTGAGATTAACCCACATTCCAGTGGCCAACACAAATGGATCTTAGTAGCCACTGATTATTTCACCAAGTGGATTGAGGCTATACCCACTAAGAATGCCAATCATCAAGTTATCATAAAGTTCTTGAATGAGAATATTTTCACTAGATTTGGTTGACCAACCAAACTAGTGATTGATAATGCAATGACTTTTAAGGAAAAATAATTGATGGACATGGCTGAATCCATGGGCAATCAAGTGGTGCATTCTACCTCATATTATCCTCAAGGAAATGGCCTGGCAGAATCATCTAACAAGAGTTTGGTAAGGATAATAAAAAAAACTGTTAGAAGACAACAAAAAGATTTGGGATTCCAAGTTGAAGTTTGTGCTATGGGCTGACAGAGTTTCCATCAAAAAATCCACTCCATTTAAACTGGTTTATGGAGCTGATGCTATTTTCCCCATCCAACTAATTCTCCCTGTGGCAAAGTTCTTGCAAGAAGAACAAGATGAAGAAAATGACATGGTAAGAAGAATGAATAACCTGGTTGAACTACAGCAGATCAGAGAGTAGCTGGTTGAGAACTCACAAGTCCGTCATAAGAAAATCAAAGAAACCTTTGACAAGAAGGCAAACGTGGACAATTTCCAAGTTGGTGATTGGGTGCTCAAATGGGATGCATTGAAGGAAAAGAAAGGCAACCATGGCAAGTTTGACTCCTTATGGACAGGTCCTTTTGTCATCGCTCAAGTTCAGCATAATAATACATTCATCCTGCACAATCTGGAAGGAGTAGACACTTTTGGTAGCCCGGTAAATGGGCAGTTCCTGAAACTCTATTTCATTTAAGGCCTTAAAACCTTATTATTGTACTTATGTTTTTCTTTCAGTTTTTATGTTTATTCTAAAAAGACTCCATGCCCAATGGAACACTAGGGGGAATATTTAATTTTGTTTTATAGGAAAGGCATTGCTCTGTGATTCTTGAAACCTCACAGGGAGGATTTCATCCCCAAAAGGAGCCAGTGTTAGCCTTGCTGGCATTTGGCCCAAAAAATGGATCCAAAACACTCTTGAAGTCTTCAAGATTTGATTAAGATCCTGCCAAGATCGAAACAATCATATGCCAAAAGCCCTTAGAAGGGTAGAAATACGCTATCGGGAGGCTGAAATACTCCAAAACAGTGAAAAAATAGAGTATTGCAGGTGCGAATAGAGAAATGCATAGCTGCTATTAGATCTGGTTGATCAATGGCCCAAATCTAATTGGCTAAATCACGATCGGCCAAGCTGAAGGGACAATTAATCGGTGAGTCACATCGGCAGTCGCGGCGGTGGAGAGCATAATCTATAAAGCCCCGACGTTAAGTGATAAGCATTTGCAATCGGTTGCATCACTACATTGCAACAGAACATTACCAAGGGTCGGGGGGCCCACATCGCATTGCAAGTTCGAAATCGGCAGGAACATACGCCATGTTATATGAAGACCGTTCGCTAGAGCGATATGCGATTGCGATCAGATTGCATCGCAAGATCATGTCAGAATATTGCAAAGGAGTAGGGCCTCTATATAGGTGTTAACATCAATTGCAATGGGTCCTGGACCTGAAAGGGTTCGGAAATGAAATCCATACGATTTGAAGTCCGGACGGAGGCCAATTTTCATGTCTTTATCGTGTTTTTAAGTATTTCAAAATACAAGGGGAACAAAGGGACCAGACTGGCTGTGATAGATGATAGTGACCCAGGGGGCAGAACCAATGAGAGAATAGGCCATGTTTAAAGAATTTTGAGGTCTGAAAAGAACAGAGAAGGCAGGATTTACACAGTTGCAGCATTTTATGTATGAAATAGAAAACATTCATGGTTATCATTTGAAAGGGACTGTTGCAGGGATTTCATAGGCCTGATAGCCACTCCATTTGCAATATTAGGTGGTCAACCATCCTTAGAAGCGTTGTGCAGAAATGTTTACATGCTAGAAGAGGGATTTGGCCGGGATATAGCGGCCGACAAACAGATCCCGGAAAGGGAAAGAGAGGGGCCACAACACGCTGCAACCCAAATCAAAAGAGATCATGGAGCATCGACGATCCAACCAATGAAACAACCATCTTAACAGACATTATGGGGCATCTCTGGCACAAGAAAACTCCCAAGCATCACAGCAGGCTACCCAAAATATCTGAATATGGTTATTCCTATGTCAGAAGAGGAAAACCACCCATGCCTGCCTATTGAGGGAATCAAATGGTTAAGGGATAGATCAAACAATATTAAGACTCTAAGCCTTCTAGATAGCTTAGGAGCATTGTAAAGGGCCTATAAAAGGTATAAAACTAGATGTAACAAGGGTTCAACTTTTGGAGATTATTCCTCCTCTGTTCTTTCAAGCTTCTCATCTGCATCCTTTAGTAATACAAGCTTCTTTTTCTGTTATATGTTCAATGTCCATTTCTCTTCTATTCTATGCTTGCACTTAAACAATTTGTTCAGGTTTTCTTTGTGTTTAAGGCCAAATAACTGTCATCTTATCTCTGCTTTGATATATTAGATTTGTAAGCTTCTTTGTTTCCTGTAGCTAGCCATTTATATGTGGTACTATATATGCATCTGCCAGTATAGTCAGTAAGTTCATTTATTGCCTATAACTAGCCATTTATATATGTTCATGTATGCAACCTGCTGGTACTGTTAGTATTCTCCAGCTATCTATTAAATCTACAAACTGTTGAGAATTTGTGGTCTAAATGTTTGTGTTGTTAAGGGTGTTCATGCATGTCTTGAGTGAGAATAGAGCTAAAATGGTTATCTAACTTGATCCAAACCATCATCCATTCCAGTAGTTCAGAGAAAAATATTGAAGATTATATGTTACTAGGCATCTTCGATTTACAACCTAGGAGAGTTTCCTAGAGTGATAACAGGTACCACCTGGTGAGGCATACCAATCTACGATATCTGCGATTGCATCCATTGTCCTCGTGACATGCAAGGTGGATCTTCTTCAAAGATGAGAATGTAAAGCAAGATGATGAAGTGGTCAGTTAGTTGTTCCATTACCCCTCTATGATTGCAATATGAAAGAAACCTATAGTAAATGTGCACAACATGTTCTCGTGGTGTCCATGTCCAACTCATTCCGGGAAATTGATGTTGTGGACATATTGCATCTAGTAAATATGCAGACATATGAAACCTTGCTTCCTCACCACTGGTAGGACTTCGGGCCTGTGCTACATGGGTTATCAACTGTCAAGCCAAAAAAATTGACCAATTGAACAACTTCCCCTTGTTCACCACTTGGTTCAATAAGACTTCCCACCATTCAGGAAAGGTCTTCGTGCTCTGCTGACCATGGATCCTGCAAGCTAAGATAACCAAGAGCTGGTAGGACTTTCTAAGATAATTTGTCTTATATGAATGGGTGGATGTCTGTCGAAACCTTGATGGATCTTTCACCCAACCTTTGACAATGTCTTGTGTATTCACATTTTTGTTGGTGGCATAGAAAAATGAGTCCATGAGCTTCGCTGGCTCAGGAAAGTGATACATGTGTTGATAGTCTTCTACCCGAAAGGAAGCACGCTTATATTTATTGGCACTGCTAAATGTCATGGTCTTCTCATCAATGTGTGAAACATTCCAGTTGATGACATCTGCACATGGGAAGGCTAGATATCTGCAATGCAACCTTGTGTAGTCATGACCACTAAATACTAAGATACAACTGTCAGTCCTCTAGATTTTCCTCAAGGCTCTTTGCTGAAAGACCTTCAGTAAGTTACTGCCATGTTAGTGTTGATCCATTTTCTATAAACAATTGAGTATTCACATACACTTGAAACTCTATTGATGTTCTCTCAACTGCTTCCCCAATATTGCTTTTAGTGGCCTCTTTTAAAGTAGCTCCCTTTGATGCCATGGTAAAAATGACTGTTGGAGAAAAGTGCTTCACAAGTGTGGTACATGTGGGACAAAATGACACTCATGGCCAACAAACATTAGCTCTTGCAAACCTACCTTCAAATCATGATCAAGTAGCAAGCCAAGAAATTGAAGAGAAGGATTGCACAATTTTATCAATAAGGGAGATTGGTTGACTGTGCGAATTGCGCATTGCGTAGTCCCAACAACTAAGGATGAAGCTTGAGGCTTGAGAATGCATAATGCGTAGTCCAGCCTGGGTAGAGACTACACATTGCAAACTCTTAGTGGCAAAGGCAACATGCTGAGCCCTAGAATTGCACAATGTGTAGTTGGGCCATCCTGTACTACATATTGCTTAGTTCCATTGGCCAAGCTTGTGGCTTAATCCTTAGGAATGTGCAAAGCCCATTTGGGCAAGACAATATCTTGCTAAGGAAAGTGAAGATTTTCCCTGTGGAAGTGTGAAAAATGAGCATAACTTAGTGATGATGTGATCTTGAGTGAAAACCTGACTAAGTATGAGTAAATCAATGTAGATCAAGTGCATAAACTAATCAAACATAAGGAAAATCAAGTATGTGAGGAGAGTCACCGCAATGACAACCATCAATGCAAAAACAAGAAAACATATGGGACACTTGTGAAAGGAAAACAAATACTTCAAACAACACTTTTACAAGTTAAAATAAGTTGAAACACCAGTAACCATGAAGATAAATAAGTCAAACAATAATCACACAAGTGAAACAACAAAAAGCGACAGAAAAAGCGACAAAAGATGACAAAAGCGAAACTCAACCAGAAAAGCGACGACAACCACATTGAAGATTCCTTGATCTCATCGGGAACACTAAAGCTCCAAGATTGAATGTGAAAATGAGCTCTGGAGGTGTCAATTAAATAGATTTGAGTTAATTAGGGTTTATGAAACACATGCCTAAAATCAAGGAAAAAACAACACTTGGCAGAAGTTTCTAAAAATAACAAAAGTGTCTCCTTTGGGATACTAATAATAGATCCTTATTTTTTATGGATGATTTTTTCTTTTTCACTCTTGATTTTTTTTCTTTTTTAGGGAAATTTTCCATGCACACTGTCAAGAAAGACTGCACAATTCTGGGGAACTGAGAAACTTTCTGGATCAATGCACTACATAGTTTCTGAGCTTAATGAGGGATTGAGTAGCTTTTGGGGTAAATGTTGGGCTCCCTTCCATGGTTGCACAATTTCTAAGCTCAAGGATGACTGCTATTCTAAATAGCACAATTCCCATCATCAAGGTTGCTTGCCCTTAAGGATTGCGCAGTGTCTAGAGGCAAGCCCAGAACTACTTTGTGATTAGTTAGGAGGTTAGCTTGTGAGTTAGAAAGACCAGTTAAGAGTGGAAACAAACAAGCATAAGCATAACTGAAAAGACAAGTCTCAATCGAAGCATGAATACCTAGATCAGTGCAAGATAGGCTCCAAAATCAAAGCATAGACAAAATTTTGGAGGGTAGTTGTAGCCGCTAAAACATTGGCAACACACTGGTAGAACTCTAGCTCTATGTATGGATCTTGTCTCATGCAAAACAAGTCTAACTCTTCTAGAAGTATTATTCAGTTCATTGATTGTCACAACTTCTTCACTTAGCTTAATTTAAGGATATAATCCCTACCATTCTCTTCATCATTAGCACACATACCAATCCAAGTCTGACTGAGTTGTTTTGATTAGGGATGAGGAGTATATAAATGCACAAGTAAAAGAAAATTTTAGAGTTAGTTTTCATCTCTAGTGTTGCTTCACTGCTAGCAGGCCTGGACAATACCTCAACAGAGTCACTTCAGGAACACAAGAATTTCTCCACCGCCAATGAGCTTGGATAGTACCTTGGGGGAGTTGCTTGCTTCACCTCTCTATGCAGGAAGGCTTTCTCTTATTTTTCCCTTTATTTCATTTTTTTCATTTTGTTATTTGTTCAAAGAACTGTGGATAAGCACTTATTTATTTCATGGGTTAGAAGAGGGATCCCAACTTATTGGGAGTAGGAGAGGTTGTCCCTTGAGAGAAGGATATTTATATACACCTCTGACATACTTGTTAAGGTTTTCCTCCCCTCCTTACTCTACTTGACTTAATTGACAAGGATTAACTGAAAAATAGAAGACCGATTAGAGTAGGCAGTACTAGTTAAAGTGAAAGAATCATGATTTCATTGTGACTTTCTAAAAAAGGAACATATTTTCCATCAGAGTATCATCGACTAAGAGAAATGTGAGATTCACACAAAGAGAGGGAAGAGACAAATATAAGGCGTTGATAGCAGTACAACTTCCTCTTGGATTTCACCGAGCTTGTTAGAGAAGCCAAACAAGGTCTCATGTGGAAGCTATCCTATGACTGCATAGAAAGAAAAAAAGTGAGGAGCAAAAAGTAAAAGAAAGAAAATAAAATAAACAAACAAGAAAGCAAACAACTACTCCTACTCCTAACCTAATAGTGAATAGGCTAGACTCACATGAAATGATACTTCGAATGTAGGCTGGCCTATGTACACAAGGGAATGCATGTCAAGAAAGATATACAAGCATTAGAACACACAAAAAAGATAAGACAATACAAACAAAAATGTTTGAAGTTTGAAAGAACACGCAAAAAAGAAAGAAAAAAATGCACATGGGAGACATTCTGCGGGTGCATGGTGGTGTCTAGACACACTGCGACTTGAAGACATGCAACCACAAAATTTCAAACTGCGGAAATGGGAAAACGTAAAGAAAGACGAAAAATTTCCATTTTGCAACCGTGCTTTCCATGTATGACTCCTCCAATGACTGAGCGTTAGGATCGTGTGATACAGATGGAGGATGGGAAAATTGTAAAATTCAATGTGTGTGATAAAATGATGAGGAGCCTAGAAAGATTCAACACATTTCTGATCAAAAGGGGAACTGACCTCAAGACTATGATAACCTACCATAACCATTAGCTCGGGCTAAAGTGCCTCGACAACTTGGGGAATTTCCAATTCACCAAAAGATGGACCATCGAAGACTAGTGGGTTAGAAATATCGGCAATGGAAAAATTAGAATCGCGATCAAATGAATCAATGAAAATATTACAAAAACCACAATAAAAAAGTTCAAGGTTATAGATAGAGGCATCCTCATGATCTGACAAATCGTAAAGAGGGGATGATGGAGAACGAGAAATTTCACCCTCTATATTTCTAGAAAGATGAGATGAGAGATTTGAAAGGTCAGGGAAAATAGATTTGTCCTCTCCAACTTCTTATGAAAATATGACATTTCAAGTGTTCTGAGAATGATTAGAAACTGGTTCTTCACCAGATCTAACGGGGAAAACCAGATCATGGAAGATGTTAGGATAATGAGGGAGAGGTGTGAAAGGGGAAGGATCATCCTTCATCGTATATTCTTGTTTAGTTATGGGATCCCACACATAATCATCGTAAATGATATTGCAAGTTGGATGCTCCATACTAACTCCATCCAAAACTTGATCCTCATGAACATCAAAACAATGATTGAAAACAGGTGAACTCAACAACTCATAATCCGAAGGATCAAAGGAACCAAAGAATGGAGGACAAGGAGATAACACTTCATCGTAACCATCATATTCCCAGTCTAAACTTGCGCTGAAATTCTGAGTATGTGGGGTGGGAGAAGATGGTGGTAGATCAACGAATGAATTCTCGACTTCTCCCACCTCAACCTATAGAACTAGAGTTGTTTGATGAGAAGGGGACGAAGAGTCACTTGGAACAACAACCTCATCCGTCTCAGATTAGAAGCTCTAATACTGAGGTATGTTGGGAGAGGTTCAAAAGATTCAAGCTCGTGCATACTTTCTGAAATGTGAACAGGATATAGGAATATGTCTACCAAGAAAGAATAATCAACATCATCTTCTGGAAATTCAAATCAGAAATGAATAAAACGATTGTGAAAATCTTGGATGGATTCACCAGGTGCTTTTCGCAAATTCAAAATTTTCTTGCATAGAGTTTTACGATCATACATATCAAAGGCACGTAACAAATATGTGACAAGGTGTTCGAAAGAGTGTATGGAGTAATTAGGCAATATGTTACACCATTCTCGTATGTGTCCTTCAAACGTGAGAATGAACAACCTACAACCAACATCCTCATAGTGGATATTATGCTTTGTGCAAAAATCAAGAAAATGTGCAGTGTGCTCAAATAAGGTTGTTTCACCCTTGCCATTGAATTTCAAAGTTGACAAGTCATTAATAGTTCTCACCGACACTTTAATATTTGTGTGTCTAGAAAAACATGTCAGAGTTACGATTTAGGGAGAAGTCATTAAATGAGTGCCGAAATTCAAAATAGACTTCAAGGGCTTAGCTTGTCATCTGACCCTCCTTCTAGCACCAGAAATGTCGACGGTGTTGGACCCGCCAACATTCAGGGGATCTCCCTGATGTGAAGTCCCAACTAGACCTCACACCGTTTGCAGTAGGAGTCCCAAAAACGGGTGGTAATGTTATACCTTAACTATGAAAATGCGTAGAGTGAAGTATGGTAACTTTGGTGAGAGAGAGTGTGTGACCCTGCGGAAAGTCGAGTGTGATGCATGAAGGTTCCAACACACAAAGGGAAAAGGAAGTGTGCCCCTTGGAAGCCTATAATAATACGCAACTTGAAATGAACACACAAGCGTAATGATATCACAAGCTAAGATGCATAATAGTCCACAAGTTAAAATGATGAATTAATACAACAACACACATTCAACAAGATTCATACAAATGAAAATGAAATAGTTGATAAGCATAAGCACAATTTAAATAACATAAATTGCACATACAAAAAGAATAGTCCTACTATATTCACAATGTATGCATGAAAGTGTGTCAGCTCGGGTTTTATTATAAGTGAAAGTTCCATTCATACATACACCATTGACGAACCACTGGCCCCAATAGTGGAACACCTCTTCACAATACTCCCAAGCTCCTTCTAAGCCTAAGCCTAGCCAAAAGATTGGCTCCCAGAATCCCATTATATGAGTTATGAGGTTCTATTTATAACAAGAGGGGGTGACTCTTCAACTCCCCTCAGTGACCTTTGGACTACCCTCATGACTTTTCAACTTATTTGTAAAATGAATCATTATATTACATCATGAATCTTCATATTCCAATATTGACAACTGGAATTTCACTTGCAACATAATTATAAATAATATTACAGTTTACATTTATACCCATATAAGAGAAAATAGGATAGAGAGAACTTGACAAACTAACAAGAGAAAATACTATGATGCTTGAATTTGGGAAAACTCTAGCTCAACAACTTCCACTTGATTCTTCTCAGTCACATATTGGTGCCAAGCTCGGGACTATGTGACGACATCCCCAAATTGCATGATGGTGTCTAGATATAAGTGGAATCTAGCCTCCATGACATCTGGGTACAATGACATGGAACCAATTTCAACCTCATTCTGAAGCATGAGAAACATTTTTTTGATTTGGAGAGGACCATCGATGTAGTTTTGCATGTTCGATTTGTTCAACTCCAAATCTTCCTTGGTGGCAATCTACCTCAGCTGCTCCAAATACTCTTCGATCTCTTGCCAAACTTGGTTCCTGGGTTTGGCTTCAGTGAGTGAAATAACTGATGGGATCTTGTGTGTTTTCACCAAGACATCCAAACTATTGTATAACCACACATATGAGGCCTGAATTCTACCAACAAATGAGGTGAGCTGCTTGTTGTTCTGAATCAATATCCAGACTCTCGCTCTCTCTAGCTCTTCCCATGGATTTATTTTCTTTACTAAGTCAAGTGGTGCCCCTTTGTATCACATTGTCCATTCTTGCACATAGTTAATGGAAACTTGTATGTTCTTGAGAGTTTTAACAATATCTATGATTTCTACTGTAGGCCATCCAAACAAAAAAATGCTTTATGTACGGTCACAAACCCCTCATAGAGCTTTTGCATGTTAATACTTTAGCAAGTATCACTTCTCTCATCTCCTCCAAAAACCTGCGCGGAAATTGCATTGTGCTACTGCGTGAAGTTGTTTTGCCTCTTTCCTGACAGCCTATGAGTTTTGTGCTAGTTGCTCATTTTTGGCTGTTAACTTATAAAATTTTGATCTCATTACTCCTACGAAGGCCAAGTTGGCTTTGGCAATGGAATTTGGATTCTTCCTGGTGTCCGTCACTATCACCCTTTCTCTAACGAACGCAAGTGATGCGTGATCATCATAAAATGCTTTCTCAGTGCTTATAAAATCCTCTTTTAGAACTCATCAAATGGAAGATTGTACACATCCATTACCAGATACTTGTCAAGAGGAACAACACCCCCTTCCTCGCTCAGGCCTGACTCTGCTAATAGAGGTGGTGGAGACTAAATGATGACTTGTAGTGTGCTCGACATCGGATCAACATCTTCGTTTTGGGATCATTCAAGTTCTCAATCTGCTGAGTAAGCTCCTGATCCTGCATCTGTTCACCTTCCTTCTCGGCCATTGGCTGGGTTTGTTCTTGCTATTCAACATGTATTAGACTTGTTTCTTTTTCCATTACGCCTTGCCTTTGTCCTTCTTCCTGCTTATGCTTTTCTTCCTGTTCTCTCCTCAACTTCTTCTTTCTTCAATTTCTATTCTGCTTCCTACAACTTTAGTTCTGATTCCTGCAACCTCTGATTTTCTCTCTTCCTCTACTTTTCTCTTTGTATCTTATGCTTCCCCTTTTCTTCTGCTGCTAAAGATACTTTCCTGACAATATGATCTGCTTTCATCTTGCAACTTTGTTCTCCTTCTAGATTACTGCCTTTTGCTTTTGTTTCTTCCCGAATTGTTGCCCTCTACTAAGTAGCATGTGAAATCCCTGCTAAACTAACCGACCCACAAAGTTTTGGAGGCATTATAGAAATTACTCCAAGGGTCCTCCTATGGCCAATGAAAGGCCCTACTAATCCACCGAAAGTGAATTCTCGCACAATGGTCTTTGCAAATACCACAGGGATCATACGGTAGTCTCTGTTGGCTAGTTGAATTGTTTATTAATTAAACAATAAAGTACCACATTAATTGTCAACCTGGGAAAGTCTTTTTATTCCAAAGGCTATCGCGTACTATATGTACTTTAATTCCAAAAGCATTAAGAGCTGTAGTATACGTAATTCTTACGCTAAGTTATCACAGTGCTGATAAAATAAAAGTAACTAATTAAAATTACAAATCTGGAAAGCAAAGAGATGAATGCTCTGTTGGCAGAGGATCAGGACCCTATCCTCCAGGTGAGGACGTTCAGCACCTGCCCCTAAAATCAGATTGCTAACGCACACTGCACTCAGATTCACCGGTGAAATACACTTGCATAACTTCAAACAATTAATAAAACAGAGTGCTAGCAAAACAGAATTACAAGAGGTAATGCTATAGAATCCAAACAGAGTATCTGCAGAAAGAAACTATCACACACTTACACACTTGACAACAAAGTAAATGGGTGAATCTTGTGAGGAAGGTGGGCCCAGTCCCTCTCACAAGATTCCCCAGAACACGGAGAATAGCTTAAATGCTCAGAACGTTCTTCTATTCATCTGTCAAAAGACTCGAATACAATAAAGTTCAGACTTGCTGGTGTTCCTCAA
Organism: Pinus taeda; assembly: GCA_000404065.3. Classification (NCBI taxonomy): domain Eukaryota; kingdom Viridiplantae; phylum Streptophyta; class Pinopsida; order Pinales; family Pinaceae; genus Pinus; species Pinus taeda. Next base: position 107,566 of record APFE030302099.1, read on the forward strand.
AATTTCACTTACAGACCATCCTCTTTTGACTAATGTAGATGTCTCCTCTTTATAGAGGAGACATCTATTACAATAGATTGTTACAGTTCATTCGGTTAACCCGTTCAATCAAAAATAAGAATTACAGAAATGCTATTGCAACAGTATAATAATATATTCTTTCTTAGGTTCTGGCTATTACACAGCTGGTAACCAACTTCGACCGTCTTCTTGGAATTCTCGCATTCCCTCACCGTTTCCCCATACTATTCTGGTTTTAAGTCCTGCTAACTGTGTTCTACCCGCTTTAGACAGCTGCTTGATCCGCCACGTCAGCATTCCTCAGATAGTTTCCGTTGTTGTTCCCAGCTGTTGCAAAATACCCGCTTTAGATGGTTTGCTGTTGCTGACTGTAGCAACTGCGTGGTTGCTGCTTCTAGTGTTGCAGTAACTGCGTAGTTGCTGTTTCTGGTGTTGCAGCAACTGCGTAGTTGCTGTTTCTGGTGTTACAGCAACTATAGGTTATAATTCCTGTGGGCTTAAGACAATTACTTGGCAACTTAGTCAGTTTTTCCAAAGATAAATATAAAGATACTCACGAATATGCAATGAACAATTAAACATATAGATATGCGGGAAGTTATTTCGTACCTTGGGGTGATTAGGTCATTATGTAATCAAAGCTTATAACTTGTGATTGAAAAGGATAATATTATGATGAAAATATAAGGTCAAAATTGGTCAATTCTAGGTCCTAACATCCCCCCCAACTGAAGATATTGCATGTCCTCATGCAATGTTTTACTCTGAATCCGAGTCTGAGTACTGGGATGAACAATGTAAATTACTGAGACAATAACTATAGGAGGTGACGTCGAACTTCTTTCTGAAACCACAGACAGTCTGTATATGTCTCCATGCTGCTGCTTCCTCCTTATTGGATAATCCAAACTGACCCTTATATTGCTCACCGGATAACCATAGAAGTGGAAATTTAAATTTGTAGCCCATCCAGCTTTCGGCACAGTGTTGCATGCATCTAATATAGAAAGGTACCCTCATGAGTGCTACCTGCAAATTTGATGGATTATAAGGGTGATATTCTTTCCTTTCTTTGGGGCAGTTTTCCCAAAACAAATTGTTTGCCTTAACAGCCAAGGGTGCCTTGTTTTTCAAATAGTGCTGACAGTCTTTCAGGACTACTGCTTGCAATTGTCTGAGGTGATCTTTCATATCAGAATCCTTTATCAATGTTTGGTGCTGTACAATAAAAGTGGCCGCATTCTGTGGTTCAGCCCTAATCCACAGAAGGCAATTCTGTTCATTATGTTGGGCTGAAGTAAAGGCATTTTGCCATGTGAGCTGGTTGGCTAAAAAGGAAATGAAGGCTCTCAGCTATATGTCGCCAACCACAGGTAGCATATTCCCGTTCCTTTCTTCGGACACAGCTTCATTGTGTAGATAAAGCTCACATAATAGGTTTTGATCATTTTTAGGTGCCTCTGCGAAGGTTTGCATAAACTGTTCTGCTGTGACCACCTGATGAGGTCTACCTTCTCTTACAGCTTTTATCTGTAAGAATGTCAGTCTCTCCCTCAAAAATGTTGCATAATTAAAAGATGGTTTCCTTGTGGCAAGTATTCTTTGAAATAATTTAAACATCTGGGACAATCTGGTTTTTAACTCTGTGATTTCTTTATATTGAGCTCTGCATTGCTCAAGTGCTTCCCAGTTCCTGTATGCATGATTGAACCAGGTCCCTTTTTGCTGTTCGAATGCTTTGCCTTGTGACTGCTCATATTCTTTGCACTATTTTCCTTTCAATGCCTGAAAGCTTTCTGTTTCTATGCATGCATCATTAACAGAGGGAGACTCTGTTTGTGTATAGGCATCAATAAGGATAATCTGTTCTGTTGGAGTAGACTGGGATAATCCAACATCTTTTTCTTCGTTTGCAGCTAGTGTCTCTTCCTCCTGTTGTCCTGATTCACTGTGTTCTATGGTAATTTGGGTAGGCCGGGGTGGGTCTATACCTTTTTCCTCATTTGCTGATTCCTGTGTAAAAACTTCGTCCATGACAATTGGGGTAGGCCGTGGTGAGTCTGTATTCTCCTCTGCTTTACTCCCTGCTGGGGAACTTATTGGTTCTTGTGTGTCAGTAAGTTCTTTAATTTGATCTTCTTTCTTCTCCAGAGAGCCTGTTGGTTCTTGTGTAACAACATGTTCTTCTGTCTGCACTTTCTCTTGAGAGCCTGTTGGTTCTTGTGTAACAACAGGTTCTTCTGTCTGCGCTTTCTCTTGAGAGCCTGTTGGTTCTTGTGTAACAACAGGTTCTTCTGTCTACACTTTCTCTTGAGAGCCTGTTGGTTCTTGTGTAACAACAGGCTCTTTCATTCTAGCAGAGGATTGTGGTGTTTCTGTCTGTGCAACAGAAGGCTCTTTTGTGTCATCTGCAACAGCGGCAGCTTCCTTCATTGGTTCTACCACTACCTTATATCTTGCTTGAGTATATATTTCACCACAATTGGCGCACATATACTCATTATCTTTACTTTTCTCTGCTACAGAGGCTACTCGTGCTAAAACATGCAGGCTGAATTAATTTTGATATGCTTCTTTAATCCTTATTATCTCCTCCTGATAATCTTGAATCTGTGATTTCAGAAATTCAATTTCTTCCTGCAAGGCAGGTATGGTAGGGTGATCTTGCGGGGCAGTAGGCTCCAGTGGAGGCAAAGGTTGTGCTTCATCATCTTGGTGAGTATTCCTCGTAGGTGGTTCTTGTGTGTCACTTGGGGAAGTGGCTGTTTCTTGTGTTGCAGCCATTTGGTCACTATTACCTTGGGTGTTGGCAGCTGGTTCTTGTGTGTCGGCTGTCTTAACATATGATGTCACGAAGCTATGAACGCTCTGCATCTCAACTTCCGAGGGTGAGGGAGAGGAGCTTTGAGGACGGGTGGGGGTACGGATTCTTAAAGTAATGGGTGGTGAACTAGGGGGGTTAGGGATTTTAGCTACTACCGATGACCGAGTTCTTCGTTTTGGTAGGAAAGTCGTGAATTCAGGCATTTTTCTCTTCAGGCTAGCTTCAGGGGTAGTAGCCGGAGCAGCAGGTGTCTTAGCTAAAACCCTAGTTTCTCTTCTTTTTGGTGGGGTTTCCTTTCTCTGTTGCTTCTTTCTTTTAAGCAGGATAATGGGGACATTGTCGTCGGAATCATCAATAGAAATGCCAAGTATGGGAATGGAAGAACTGGTCTTTTTGGGAGATGGGGTTGTTCCTGCGGTCATTTCTACTGCTGCTTGTTCATTCTCAGCAACTTGCGGGGATGTTTGGTGGGATTGTTCAGGGATGTGCTCTGCTTGCTGAGGGTTTTGCAGAGGGACTTGCTCAGGCATGTCCTCTGTTTGCTGAGGAAGTTCTTATTCTGGTTGTGGAATTTCTGCTTCCTGCTGGGGATGAATGGGGGGTGGAGGATTATTTAAAGCAAGGCCTCTATTAATGAGTAATTGGGCTAAACGGTGATGTTTTAGGGAAAGAAGTGGACGCTTCACGTTAACAGCATAACGTGACATGTTCTTAAGACAACCCAATAGATAATATGGCATTTTTATTAACTGATCATTTCTCAAATGATTTAACAGCATGAAGTCATGCTGGTAAATTACTTGATAGCGGCCTTCGCACGTCAAGTATTGCTTGACAAATTCAGCAACTCTCGGCCACGGTTGAGGTAACGACCGAAGTGCTACGCCTCTGCCCTTAGGTTCTACTTGCTCACCTGGTCGAAGAAAATCCTACTGCGCATTAAGAATCAGGTGCTTCCTGCTGAACCATCGTATGCCATTAGCTGGTAGCTCGGTAGCTTGGGCTATCACTTCCTCTGTGACTGGGATTTGAACCCCTTGAACGACAGAAAATCCTTCCGTTAGATTGCATGCAAATTCAAGGACTTGCTGCTCATTAAAGTCCGGAAGTCTCCTGAAATACTCTATCCAGCCTACTTGCAAGAAAATCTGATAAATGTATGGATAGAGTTCCAGGACTGCTGTCGAGCCAGGTTCATGTGTGATGAGAGTTCCTCCCATGGCTGTTGTTTCACTGAATTTCCGAGTTCAGAGCTGAGCTTCCAATTTCAGTTCAGAGTAAAACATCGCAAATAGTAACATGCAGTGATAGGGTGACTTTTACATATTACCGGGAGAATTAAGGGTGGCGGCAGTTGGCGTGGTGTATCATTATAGGAGTTGCTTTGGTACTCCCCCCCCATTCTACGTGTAAGCGATATGATTGGAAGTGTAATTAATTGATAGTCCAATCAACTTCACCGCATTATCTATTATTTAATGCCCATTGATAAACATGTGTACCTTCGTATTTTACCTTTTTGATTGTTGCGTCAAAAAGTCTTATCTCGTCCTCCGCTAAGTCATAATGATTACCGCGGATCTGAAAGTGTGGGAATATCGGCGATTTGTAATGATAATGACGGGAAGTGATAGTAGGGTGCTATAGTCATCACAAGGAGTGGTATATTTTATCAAATTTTGTTCCTTGGGGCTGCAGTGGTAAAACTGGTGTGCGTGAGGGAATTAGCTGGGAAGGGTTTTTCGTGACCAGGGAGCGATATTGTAGCACCAGGATTGGTGTTGCAGCAACATGGAATAATCGGGAAGAAGACATTTGTAAAGACGGGAAATGTAGTAGAGTGATGGAAATCGGGAAATAATGTTGCAACCACGGGAAATGGTGTTGCAGCATTGGGAATGGTGTTTTGGACAATAGGGAATGGTGTTGCAGCAACGGGAATGGTGTTGCACCAACGGGAAATAATGTTGCGACAACGGGGAATGGTGTTGCAGCAACGGGAGTGGTGTTGCAGCAACGGGAATGGTGTTGCAGCAACAGGGAGGTGGTGTTGCAGCAACAGAAGTTCCGCGTTCGCCAAATAATCCCTTTGAAACTTTTGTTTTCAGCTACTTCCCAAGCTAAAATCTGCAAAATACTGAAATGTAATATCACAATCCTTGACAGGATTTATTAATTTCTTAAAAAAACAGAATGTATAACCTAAAAATTGCATAAATAATAGAAATTCAAGTGCTTTGAGGGGTAGCAAGTTCCCCTGGAAAAGAATACTGTTTTATTGCCATGCAAGTAGCTTTAAAATCTTCCTTGGAAACCGGCCGCTGGTATAACTGAAGTCGGTAGCCATTTACTAACAGTGGTGTTCTGCTCCCATCAATTGTTAAAAGTCTAACTGTTCCATTTGGAAAAACAACATCCACTTCATACGGTCCTAACCACCTTGTTCTTAACTTGCCCTGAAAATTCTTGAAACGGGAATCATAAAGTAGAGCCCAGTTACCTTTCTGGATCTGCTTCTGCTTGATGGTTCTGTCATGCCATCTGCTTCTTTGTTGCTGTATCATCATTGTTTGATGGACGGCCTCCAGTCTTTTCTCATCCAATTCCTGAAGCTGCTGCAACCTGGCTGTCTGTGCATCAGTTAAATCAAGGTTAACAGCTAAAGCAGTCCTTAAGGTTTTGATTTCAAACTCTACAGGGAAAATAGCGTTCTTTCCAAAAACTAACTCATAGGGTGAAAAGCCTGTTGTATTTCTCCAAGTGGTTCTATAGGCCCATAAGGCTTCAGGCAGTCTCTGAAACCAGTCCCTTATGTTCTCCTTTATAGTTTTTGTCAAGATGGCTTCAATGACCTTGTTGGTACTTTCCACCTGCCCATTTTCTTGGGGGTGGTATGGTGTAGTCATTTTGTGCTTGATATGATATTTTTGGAGCGTGTCTTTGAAGCCATGAGAATTAAAAGGAGGTCCTCCATCAGTGACTAATTCTCTGGGTAATCCAAATCTAACAAATATTTCTTCAAATAAGAATGTTAGTACTGCTTCTTCATTATCTTTAATGAGTGCTTTGGCCTCTACCCATTTAGTCATATAATCCGTGCATACTAATATGTACACTCTTTGATTAGATGGAGGATTAATGGGACCTACAAAATCTAATGCCCATTTCTCCAAAGGTTCAAGATTTACCTGGGGATTGAGTGGAATTTCATCTCTATGGTTAGGCTGGCCCATTCTTTGACAGCTGTCGCATGCCTTCACATATTTTCTGGCATCTTTAAAAAGTGATGGCCAATAATACCCCATTCTAAGTACCTTGTGTGTTGTTCTTTTGTCTGCAAAGTGTCCTCCACAAGGGTCATCGTGACAAGCTTTTAGTATGTCATAGATCTCGTCTTCCCCAA
>APFE030302099.1:117960-131371 GCA_000404065.3 Pinus taeda
TTTCTTTAAGTAGCTTCATTAACTGTTGTTTTTGATCATCTGTTAGGTTAGGATTTATATTTAATGTTTTTCCTGGTTCGATTTCTATTGTCACACTTTTGGATGGACTACCAGCTAATATCTGAGATGAATTTTCAGTTTCAAGGTTGTTCTGGGATTCTGATTCTAGGATTGTAGTGAGGTGATTATGTATCTCTGAGCTAACCAAAGAAGGTTCAAAAATAAAGTTGCTGATTAATTCATCTTCGGTTGAGTTTTTGAGAGTTAAATCTTGTCCGATTGTTAAAATAGGTTGGGTTTCTTCATCCTCATAGTCTACCCATATTGAATTATCGTTATTAATCATGGGTGTGGCATGAGGGTAAAGATTCAACTGTTTAGTTTCCTACCCATTGGATATTGTCATTGATCCAGATCTACAGCTGATGAAAGCATCCGCTATAGCTAACCATGGTCTTCCTAGAATTAGTGGATGACCCCCCAACTTTGTTTTAGTTTGTAACACCACAAAGTCAGCCGGGTAATTCCAAGATTCTACAGAAATTACCAGGTCTTCGATCACGCCTTCAGGTTTAATCGTAGAGCGATCAGCCAGCTCTAAAATGGTTGGAGTTTCCCTGATTAAATGTTTCAACTGCAGTAATTGTGCTGTTTCAAGTGTCATAATATTTATTGCAACACCTAGATCCACTAGAACTTTAGAGACAAAGGTCTTGCCAACATGAACTGTTACTGTAGGGTGACCAGGGTCACCATATTTCACAGGAGGGTCTTTTTCTGTCAGTAGAGCAGTCAGTTCTCCCATCACATGAACTGTGAGGGATTCCTTGGCTTTTCTTCCAGGTTTCCTGACACAAATATCCCTAACAGTTCTAGCATAAATAGGGACATCTCTTAGTGCCTGTAATAATGGTATTTTAACATATAAATTCTGCAGTTCTCCTAAGAGATTAAAAGCTGGTGGCTCAAACGTTTTACTCAGAGTCAATCTTTCAGGGAAGGGTGGTTCAGCTGTTTGGACAGTCTTGTTAGTGGGTGATTCAAGAATTTCGGTATCTTTATTGGATGACTTTTATTTCCTAGTTTCTTCTTTTTCAGAGTCAGTAATGTCATCTATGATGGGTTCAACTATTCTTCCGGAGCGTAAATGGATATCATTACATTGCATGGGAAGGGCAGGTTGACTTTGAATGTCGATTACCTGCAAGGCTTTATTATTGTTTGGATTGGGGTTAGGTTGCAAAGGCAGTTGGGGTCTCATTGCTTGGTTATTCTCGGAAGTATTGGAAGGTAAGGAAAGAGACTGTTGTTGTTGAGGAAATGGTATCTGTTGGGCTGCCCAATTTGGATTCCATTGATTAAAATATGGTTGCTGTGGGGCCCAAGGATTCCATATAGTAGGATCAGGAAAAGGGAGATTAGGTTGTTGCATAAGTGGAAAATTCATTGCATTAAAGGGTGGGTACTGCATTTGGTTCATGGGTGGGTAGTTTGTTTGAAAAGGAGAATTATTATTCCAACGACTGAATGCTGTGTTAGAGCTCATACCTTGTCTTTGTGGCCATTGCCTCCTCTGTGTCATCAGGTACACTGCTTCAGCCTCTTCTTCGGTTGTCTGCAATGATGCTTTGATTCCAGGCAGAGAGAGGCATTGCTGGGTTTCATGGTCCTTTTCACAGATTGTGCAGATAGGTGTCTTATCCAGTGGGCATTCCCTGAGTGGGTGTTTGCCTCTGCATTTGGAACAGAAAATAGCTAAAGCAGCTTCTGCTTCCGCCTGTTTCTTCTTAACTTGCAGAGCATCGATTTGTGAAGCAAAAGAACTTAACATTTCAGTCTTAAATTCTTCTAATAAGTTACCTATTTCAGCTCTTGTTGCTCCTCCACTGGCTGACTTCTGAACTCTTGAATACACATTATCTCTGCTCTTTGATCTATTCCCCGCTCCTCTTGAGCACCTCATGCAGAGATTGATAATTTGATCAAATGGTTCTTTGGAGATGTCCCCTTTTCCCAGCATGTTCAACATGTCTAAGCAGTCATCTCTTACCCCTTTCAGTAATATGGTTTTCAGAATATCTTTACTCATATTTGGGTGGTCAGACCTCTGCAGGTTATACCGCAGCCTTTCCACAAAATCTTCTAAGCTCTCATCCTCCTTCTGAACCATCTTAAGCAGTTCTTCCTTCCTTTCTCTTGTTTGGCAATAATCTTGATATTTGGCCAAGAATCCTTCTTTCATTTGGTCCCAGGTGGTGATTGCCTGAGCTCCCAAGCTCATGAACCACCTCAACGCGTTCCCTTTTAGTGTTGTTGGAAACAGTTTTAATTTCTGATTAGGACTCATATAATCATAACTTCTGCATAATATATTGAATTCAAAGAGGAATTCATCTGGGTCTTCAGAGGATAACCCATGGAAGTTGGGTAACGTTGAGAGGGGAATGTTCTTCATAGGGGTCGTTCCCCTCGGCAGGTCCCCAATGGGGAATTCCAGGGTAGAGAGTGAGTTCTCCCCCCTTCCTTCTGTTTTGTTATCCTCCATTGGTCTTTCTCCTGAGTTGCTTACTTTATCTTCTGTATCTTCAGGTTCTTCAGGTTCTTCTACCAGTTCCTCAATGTACTCCGATACTTCCAGCTTCCTTTCAGGCCCCAATACTTCCTCCGTTTGTGAGGAGTACTGGATTTGAGGTCTCCGGGAACTCATCCTCTGTGATGTTTAAGCCTTTGAGATGATTTCGTCAATAAAAGTCTTTCTTCCTCCCTTACCGCCTGTGAAATTAGGTTTCTTGCATCCTCTCATGCACCTGTTATTTTCACAAAGAGGTCATTAACGCTTTTAGAAATCTTTAGTTGCCTTCCCCGGCAACGGCGCCAAAATGTTGGCTAGTTGAATTGTTTATTAATTAAACAATCAAGTACCACATTAATTGTCAACCTGGGAAAGTCTTTTTATTCCAAAGGCTACCGCGTACTATATGTACTTTAATTCCAAAAGCATTAAGAGCTGTAGTATACGTAATTCTTACGCTAAGTTATCACAGTGCTGATAAAATAAAAGTAACTAATTAAAATTACAAATATGGAAAGCAAAGAGATGAATGCTCTGTTGGCAGAGGATCAGGACCCTATCCTCTAGGTGAGGACGTTCATCACCTGCCCCTGAAATCAGATTGCTAACTCACACTGCACTCAGATTCACTGGTGAAATACACTTGCATAACTTCAAACAATTAATAAAACAGAGTGCTAGAAAAACATAATTACAAGAGGTAATGCTACAGAATCCAAACAGAGTATCTGCAGAAAGAAACTATCACACACTTACACACTTGACAACAAAGTAAATGGGTGAATCTTGTGAGGAAGGTGGGCCCAGTCCCTCTCACAAGATTCCCCAGAACATGGAGAATAGCTTAAATGCTCAGAACGTTCTTCTATTCATCTGTCAAAAGACTCGAATACAATAAAGTTCAGACTTGCTGGTGTTCCTCAAAATTTCACTTACAGACCATCCTCTTTTGACTAATGTAGATGTCTCCTCTTTATAGAGGAGACATCTATTACAATAGATTGTTACAGTTCATTCAGTTAACCCGTTCAATCAAAAATAAGAATTACAGAAATGTTGTTGCAACAGTATAATAATATATTCTTTCTTAGGTTCTGGCTGTTACACAACTGGTAACCAACTTCGACCGTCTTCTTGGAATTCTCGCATTCCCTCGCCGTTTCCCCATATTATTCTGGTTTTAAGTCCTGGTAACTGTGTTCTACCCGCTTTAGATAGCTTCTTGATCCGCCACGTCAGCGTTCCTCAGATAGTTGCCGTTGTTGTTCCCAGCTGTTGCAAAATACCCGCTTTAGATGGTTTGCTGTTGCTGACTGTAGCAACTGCGTGGTTGCTGCTTCTGGTGTTGCAGCAACTGCGTAGTTGCTGTTTCTAGTGTTGCAGCAACTGCGTAGTTGCTGTTTCTGGTGTTACAACAACTATAGGTTATAATTCCTGCGGGCTTAAGACAATTACTTGGCAACTTAGTCAGCTTTTCCAAAGATAAATATAAAGATACTCACGAATATGCAATGAACAATTAAACATATAGATATGCGGGAAGTTACTTCGTACCTTGGGGTGATTAGGTCATTATGTAATCAAAGCTTATAACTTGTGACTGAAAAGGATAATATTATGATGAAAATATAAGGTCAAAATTGGTCAATTTTGGGTCCCAACAGTGTCGAGTATTGAATGCAAATATGACTATCTCCTTTCCCTCGGTATCCGTGACTTTCAGGTTCTTTATCTTGTATAATCCAATTTGCAGAGGAAGAATGGGACATAGTGCTTTCTTCTTCCTGTGCAAAGCTGCTGACGACCTTGTGGCGAAATGATACGAAACTTCTTGCATGACAAGCTTGTAGATGGCATACCTTCGTAAAACATGTAGAGGCTTATCTCTACCAAACACTCTAAGGAAGGTGCCATTTAGTGAGGCATACCAATCTTTGATCTCTGTTATTGCCTCCATTGCTCCTCGGGACATGCAAGGTGTATCTTCTCCAAAGATGAGCTTGGAAAGAAAGATGATGAAGTGGTTAGTTAGATGTTCCATTACCCATCGATGAATGCAATCCGAAAGCGACCTATAGTAAATATGCATGGCAGGTTCTCATGGTGTCCATGTCCAGTTCATGCTGGGAAACTGATGTTGTGCATAGATTGCATCCCGTAATTATGAAAACATATAAAAACTTGCTTTCTCACCATTGGGAGGACTCCGTGCCTATGCTACATGGGCTCTCAACTATCGAGCCAACATATTTGACTTGTTGAAAAGCTACCCCTCATTCACCACTTTGTTTAATAAGACTTCCCACCCTTCAGGAAATATCTCCATGCTCTACTGACCATGGATCCAACAAGCTAAGATAACTAAGAGCTGGTAGGCCTTCCCGAGAGACTTTGTCTTATATGAATGGGTGGGTGTCCGTTGAAACTTCGATTAATCATTGACCTAGCCTTTGACAATGTCTCGTGTATTCACATAACTATTGGTGTCATGGAAAAATGAGCCCATGAGCTTCACTGGATCGGGCAAGTGATACATGTGTTGATAATATTTTGCTTAAAAGGTAGCAAGATTTTGTTCGTTGGAACTGCTCAATGTCATGGCCTTCTTATGAATGTGTGAAAGAATCTAGCTCATGACATTTTCACATGGGAAGGTTGGATATCTACATTCAACCTTTTGTAGTTATGACTGTCGGATAATGAGATACACCTTCCAGTCCTCTAGATCTACCTCAAGTCTCTTTGCTGAAATGGATTCATTAACTTGCTGCCATTTTAGTGTTGATCCCTTTTCTATAAATAGTTGTGTCCACATACATTGGCAAGTCTACTAATGTTTGTTGAACTACTTCCCCAATACTTCTTTCAATGGTCTCTTTTGAAGCATCTCTCTTTGGTGCCATGGTAACAATGATTGTTGAAGAAAAGTGCTTCATAAGTGTGGTTCCTGTGGGACAAAAGGAAACTCATGGAAATAAAAAATTAGCTCTTGTAAATATACCTTCAAAGCATGATCAAGTAGCAAACCAGGAAACTGAAGAGAAGGATTGTGCAATTTTTATCAATAAGGAAGACTGGATGACTGTGGGAACTGTGCATTGCACAATTTTTATCAACAAGGGAGACTGGATGACTGTGGGGACTACGCATTGTGCATTCCCAACAACCAAGGATGAAGCATGAGATTTGAGACTATGCAATGCACATTCCTGCTTGGGTAGATACTGGGACAGACTGTACATTGTGCAACCTCGATGGCCAAGGTGATAGTATGAGCCTTGGAACAACACAATGTGCAATTGGGCCAGTCTATATTACGCACTTTTCAGTTCCAAAGTCCAAGCTTGTGGCTTGAGCCTTAGGATTGCGTAGTGCCACAAAGTATAAGTAAATCAATGTAGATCAAGTGTAGAAACTAATCAAATAGAAGGAAAATCAAGTATGTGAGGAGAGTCACCCAAACGATGACCATCAATCCAAAAACAAGAATACCGATGTGACACTTGTGAAAGGAAAACACAAAATTAAAACAACACTTTTACAAGTTAAAATAAGTTGAAACGCTAGCAACCATGAAGAGAAATAAGTAAAACAATGCTCACACAAGTGAAACAAAAAAAAGCAACAAAAAAGTGGCAAAAGATGATAAAAGCAAAACTCACCTAGAAAAGCGACGACAATCAGGCTGAAGATTCCTTGATCTCCTCGGGAATTATAGAGCTTCAAGATCGAATGTGCAAATGAGCTCTAGAAGTGCCGATTAAATAGATTTGAGCGAATTAGGTTTTATCATATGCATGCCTAAAATCAAGGAAAAAGCGACACTTGGTGGAAGTTTCTAAAAATAGAGAAAGTGTCTCCTTCGGGATACTAATAATAGTTCCCTATTTTTAGGGATGCTTTTTGCATTTTCACTTTTGTTTTTTTTCTTTTTCAGGGAAACTTTCCATGCACACTACCGAGAAAGACTGCACAATTCTAGGGAACTAGGTAACTTTTTGGCCTAGTGCACTGCACAATTTCTGAACTTAGTGAGGGATTTCCTATTTTCTGGGCTCAATTCTAGGCTCCCTTCCATGAATTTGCAGTTTATGAGCTCAAGGTTGACTGCCAATCTGAACTGTGCAATTCCCATTGTCAAGGTTGCTTGCCCTCAAGGATTACACAGTTTCTAGAGGCAAGCTCATAACTATCATGTGACCAAGTTAGTAGGTTAGCTTGGGAGTTAGAAAGATCGGTTAAGTGTGAAAACAAGAAATCAGAAACACAAATGAAAATATAAGTCTCAATCAAAGCATGAATACCTGGATCAATGCAAGATAAGCTTCCGTGGATAGGAAGGAAGGCCCTAAAATCAAAGCATAGGAAAAATTTTGGAGGGTGGTTGTAGCCGCTACAACACATATCTAGGTGTTTGTAATGCCAAAAGGTGAAGGCTAAAGCCGTCTAACTAGATTGTCAACAAATATCCATTCCTGAGTGGAAGCAGGAAGTGGTTTTAATAGATTTTATTACAATTTTTCCAAGAACAATGAGCTAGCATGATTCCATCATGACAGTGGTGATAAGCTCACTAAGGATTCCCACTTTATTCCAATTAGGTCAACACAAAAGGAAACAAATATTGTAAAAATATTTATGAAGGAAATTTATAGTTTACATGGTGTGCCTAAGGTAATTATTTTAGACAAGGATCCCAAATTTACATTAAAATTTTGGAAAGGATTGCTCAAGTGTTTTGGAACCAATTTGAAATTTAGTATAATATATCATCCAAAATCATATGGAAAAATACAAAGGGTCAATTAAGTGATTGAAGATATGTTGATGATGCATATGATGGATAAACCATCAAAATGGCAAGAGTATTTACACTTGGTGGAGTTTTCATATAACAATGGGTGTCAAGCATCTTTAAAGATGAGTGATACTTTGTATGGTAGGAAATGAAAAAAACCTGTGATTTGGGACAATCCAATGGATAGGTCCATTGTTGGGCTAAATTTTCTTAGGAAAATGGATGAGTAAGTGATGAAAATCAAGCAGAACATGAAGGTTTCCTAGGATAGGTAGGAAATCTATGCAGACAAGAACATAAAAAATAGATAATTTAGAGTTGGTGACCATGTTTTCTTAAAAGTAAATTTCAATAAGAGTTCATTGAAATCAGGCAATTGCTTAAAGTTGGCAACTAGATTTTATGGGCCATATGAGGTCTTGGAGAGGATTGGCTCAATCGTGTATAATATTGCATTGCCAACATCCATGCATATTGATGCCCTTCAGTCTTTGTTAACTTATTTTCCCCTTAATTGTGAATTATTTCTCTTCAAAGTTCTTCTTAGAGATCCAAATCTCTCACTCTATAATCAGATTTCTTGGAAGTCGTGGTGATTAGCTTCAAATTTTCAACACTAATTTCACTCTATTCAATCTCAAAACCCTAAATTCCTTAAAGGCATGAACCTCAAATTCGTGTGCTTTATAGAATCCGTAGATATGGATAATTTTATTATTGCTTGCAACGAGTAGATCTATATGATCTTGATATCTTTCAATCTGGATACCCCCTTTAACCCAAATATCTTGTTAGTTCAGATATCTCTTCCAATCTAGTTAGTGTTTTGATTTAGAGATCGAGGATCCAAATCCTTGTTATAATTAGTGATTGGGTTCAAGCTAGATATATTTTAGTCCATATTGACAATAATTCATGACACACACTTTTCCATTTCCATCAATTAAAAAACTTTGTTTTGTATTATAAGAAGTTAAATTTGCTCCATATAGAAACCTTTAGACTACACTATAATCTAGATGACATTTTGTGAACTCCGAAACATCAACCATAATTGGTTTCTAGGCTATTTGACTTGCAATTTTGATCCTTCTCAGAATTAGCAAAGAAGTTAAATTTGGGCCTACACTTACCATGATACAAAATCACAACCATGCAAAGAATAAACACATTATTATATTGATTCAAACTGAAGGAAACGGTTACATATTTACAATCTAATTATAATATTCCTGAGGTTAGATTTGACATATTCACCTTGATTCTTATGCAAATTTCTTCTCTCTAGTCTATATAAATCTCTCGATTACATTAAAAATCTCTTACATAGAGCTCTCATACCCAACTCAACATATTCAATCTCCTTTTTTTTCAAAGGGAAAAAAACGTAATTTTATTCAACTTTATAAAAGGAACAAAATTGCATTTTGTACGTATTCAATAAGATCAGCCTCTCGGCTTATGAGTGTAAGAAAAAAAATGAAAAATAATACAAAAACTTTCAAAGTCAAGTGTGATAGTATTCACCTAACTTCTTTTTTTTTTTTTTTTTTGGGCTTTTTTCCATCCCCCTGAATTGGGGTCGACTGGAACCATTTTCGAATCGCTTCTGGTTATCTTCAGTGGGAGTTCTTTATGTGAATATGAAATTTTGGAGACACTAACTCTCTTTGTACCCATTGCGAGATTTTCTTTATGTGCCACATTTTTCTGTTTTTCTGGTTCATGCATCACTTTTGATTTTGTACTATTCTGATTGTGGGTTGCATTGCCATTCTAGACCAAAGCATCCCCTGCTTCTTGGTTTGAAGGGTTCTATGTGATTTATTAGTTGCCTTCCTTTGTGAGGTATAGATCAAAAGGCTTCCATCCTTTTGTTTTGTGAGCTTGCCCATTTTTCATTTTTGGGTTCTTTTTTGCCTGCAAGCATGTGTTCTACAAGTCTCCTGTTTGGTAACATTCTGAATTCAATATTTTTTGCTAGATCATCTAATAAATTCCTAATTTTTCTAAATCTACTCCTTTACATAGAAATTAAATGACACTCACCCTAAATTCCTAACAACATAAATACGTTGTCGATTACAATTTAGGAAAATATTACAAATTAATTAAACTTTAAGGAAGCCAACTTCCTTTGATAAATGAATTGAATTGAGAAGGTCAAAAATGGATTTGACTGGTAGATGTTCCCACATAAGACTCTGGGGGAAGAAAAGGATTGTTCATGAGCTCTTCAACATTCATGCCATACTTAAAGATATCAACTGTCGCATCTAAGTAGCATCCTCAACTAGTTAGTTCTTTCACTTGACTATATGTTGGAATTATTCTTTACCTCTAGTTCTCTTGACTATCCTTTGGTCCAACATTGTTTCAATCTTTTTATGAATTTCTTTTGGTGGTTGTTTCTTCCATCCATTGGTTTGATCTTCATCACTTACATGTTCACATGTAATAACACTTTTTGTCTCCTTGAAGGGATACAAATCTACAACATTGAAATTTGGATAAATCCTAATCATCTGGGAGTTATAACTCATAAACATTAGAAGAAAAAATTAAAATATTACATGGACCAATTTTCTTAAGTTTTAATTTATTGTATTTCCCTGTAGGAAACCTTTCTTTCCTAAGATATGCTATCACTAAGTCAACAACTTCAAAGTCCAGATGTCTCTTTCTCATATATGCTCTCTGTTTATACTTATTTTTGTTCTCTTGCAACTGTTGCTTAACTCTTTCTTATAATTCTTGCATGATTGATGATCCAAAATATTTGATTTACCAGTATTATCTAAGATCTTTTCTTTGGTTGATGTTAGTGGAATTGCATAAAAGAGCATGTAAAAACCATATGTGCAAACACTTAAAGAAAAAGCAACATAAAGGATACCATAAAGACAATGCAAACAAAAAGTTTGATAACAAAGTTCATCCATTATGGACTACGTCCCCATGCCCTATTTCAATAGTGGGGAGGCCACTTCATTCACCTCATCAAAATAAAGGAAAGTACATGGAAAAGCACATAATTATACCTCCATTCCTCTAAGTGACTTGAATTTTGATTGCTCAAATGCCAACAATCACAACACCAGTAGGTCTATCTTGTCCTCTTTTATGTAACTAGCTTGCAAAAAGATAGATCAATGACTTAAAAATTATCCTCTTCAAGGGGGAAACCTCCTTTACATTACATAAATGAACAATTCTTGGATGATACAAATAAAAATACCTCCTTTGTATATATAGGAGCCTAAGGGGTCACAATATAATCAGAGCCTACATAACAATAATAATATAAGGGCACAACAATAACAATAGTGGGCTTCTATGGTGCACAACAATAATGATAAGGCGTCTACATGGGCACAACAACAACAATAAGGGGGCTACACTAACAATAACAATAAGGGGGATACACTAGTATTATAGGGACCTAACATGCTCCTCTCCTTCCAAAAAGTGTTATCCTCAACACTTGAGTAGTTTTGGATGATTTTGTATAAAATTCTCATCCTCCCATGTGGAATATTTAGTGGGTAAGTTCTTCCACTTAATGAGATACTCTGAAATTGATTAATTCCGTAACTTTTGAGTTCTTGTTTCCATGACTACTTCAGGCTCAAATATGATTTTTCGTTCTTCGTCAAGTTCTAGCAACACTATTTGAATTGGAACCTTATCACTGCTAACCTTCTTTAAGCATGAAACATCAAAACCTGGGTGTACTCGGGAAGATGCAGGTAGCTCCAATTTGTATGCCATAGTACACATATTTTGCAACACCTTTTAAGGACCGTAGTACTTGGGTGATAATTTATTATCCTTCCTAGCTTGCTTGAGAGACATTTGTTTGTATGTTTGTAGCTACAAAAATACCCAGTCACCTACATCAAAACTTCTTTCACTACGATGTTTATCTTCCTTTTGTTTCGTTCGATTTTGCGCTAGAGTGAGGTTATGCTTTAAGAGTTGGAGAACTTGTTGTTGTTGCTAAATATTTAAATGGTTGTAACTCTGTAATTTCAGATATCCAAGATTCCTTCATGTGTTAGCCCTTTGAGTCATCTTTCTAATGCCACAAGTTAGACTAAAATTGGATTATTCAAGGAAATGTTATGTCAAATCTCCCACAATGGCCTAATTATGGACTTGTTCAGTAGAGTGAACTTGTACATATTGCCACGTGTCATTGTTTCAGCCTTTGGCCTTGAAATTGATACACAAGAAACCACAATATGTTATATTTTTGTCGATTTTTATTAAATTGAAATCCAATGCTTGAAGATAAAATTATGATGGTTTTCCCTTGGTCACTTGTTTGAGACTGAATTTTAGAGCATGAAAAACCTTAACTTCTTTACACAATAACTTAGAAAATATAGTGAACCAAGATCTGAAATTTGTACACAAATTTCACCAAGATTTCCACTCCACGTGGTAAAAATTTCAGCATCTGATGTTTCGTAGAAAAAATTTATAGTGAAAATTCCAAGATGGCTTGTTTGAAGAAGTGAAACCCTAGAATCCGAATTTTTGATACCAAATGTTATGCAACCAACTCACAAAAAGATAGATCAACGACTTAAAAAGTATCCTCTTCAAGGGGAAAACCTCCTTTAAATTACATAAATGAACAATTCTTGGATGATACAAATGGCAAGACCCCCTTTGTATATGTAGGAGTCTAAGGGGTCACAATATAATCAAAGCCTACATAACAATAATAATGCAAGGGCACAACAATAACAATTGCAAGCTTCTATGGGACAAGAAAATAACAATATGGGGGCTACATGGGCACAACAATAACAATAATGGGGCTACACTAACAATAACAATAAAGGGGCTACACTAGTATTATAAGGACCTAACATCCTCCTGAGACTTTTGACAGTAAACATGATCCACTTCTAAAAGGTGCATTGTTGTCTTGAACTTCGTGTTCAACAATTAATGAAGAAGGTAGGTTTCTTCCATGGCCCTTGAAATAAGCTGTTCAAATGCAAAAACTAACTACACTACTGCGATCCTTGTGAAATTCTAGTTTAAATGAGTATAAAGTTGGTCACATTCCACGACTTGAAAGTTTGGCCCCTTAGGGAGTGTCACGCGGAATGAGTCGAGGTTGCGGGCAAGATCGACCTTCCTAGTATCTAAAGGTATCTAGTGACAAGCAAGCCAATCAAAAACTATCTTTCTCTAAATATGCAATTAAAAACAAAGGCAAACAAGTGTTTTAGGCCTACCTTGGGTCCAATGCAAGTTTGTGGAAGCCTCGCTCCCTCGCTCCCTCGCTCAAAATGAGCTTCCTTGAAGTGTAATTATGCAAACACAAACAAGCAAACAATTAAATAGCACCTGAAAAGCCAATATCATAAAGCATATTCATCATAATGATCAAGGAGATTATCAAACAAACCACATGAGACAATTTGTTGAGAAAAATGAATCTGATTGTATTAATTCAAATGAAGAAGAACTTTACAACCTGTGCCTTGATGCTGTACAAGCTCCTCCCAGGGTCCGACAAGAAGTCTCCTCTACTTTGAACAAGTTTCACTCACTTCCTAATGAAACCAAAAGGTATGTGATCTCTCCTCTCAAGTTTAACTAGGAAGTCCCAATTCCATCACCATTTACCCTAAAAAATGTTCAGCTTCTAACCTCTCCAGCAACTGACCCAATGCCTTAATTTATAGTGCAATGGAGGGAATTTATTAGGTCCTCCTTCAAAGGGATAAAGCCCTCCTTCAAAGGGATATCTCCTCCTATCAAGGGATTAACTCCTTCTCTTTTGGGATGCATGAACCACCTTGGAGCGAACAATCCACGTCAAAATCCTTCTAGAAACATCTAGAATTAACTCAAAAGTGAGTTTTTAAGGATAAAATTGCGCCTTTTTGACTTTTACAGGGTTACGCACCCACCCCTTTATAGACAGAGCGTGCAGGTATGCAGGTAATATGAAAAAAGGGTGCGGGTCCGCAGGTAAAAGTAGGAGAAAGTGCGGAACCAGAGTAATATTGATTTTC
>APFE030302101.1:0-25675 GCA_000404065.3 Pinus taeda
CTCTCTCTCTCATTCCCTTGCCTCCTTCCTCCCTCTCTCTTTATCTATCTGCCCTTCCCTCCCTCCCACTCCTCTCTCTCTCCTTCCCTCCCTCTCTCTCTCTCTCTCCTTCTATTACTCCCACTCTCTCTCTCTCACTCTCTATATGTCTTTCTCCCTCCTCCTCTCCTATCTCTGTCTTTCTCTCCCCCTCTCCCTCTTCCCTCTCTCTCTCCTCTCTATCACTCCCTCCATCTCTCCTTCCCTCTCTCTCACTCTCTCACTCCTATCTCCTCTCTCTCTCCCCCTCACCCTCTTCCCTCCCTCCCTTCCTCTCTCGCCCCCTCCCTCCCTCTCCCGGCCTCTCCTCTCTCTCCCACCCCTCCCTCCCTCTCTCTCTCTCTATCTCTCTACCCATCTCTCACTCCCTCCCACTCCCTCTATCACTCTCTCTCCCACTCTCTCTCTCCCTCTATCACTCACCCTATCTCCCTCTCACCCCCCATTACTCTCTCTCTCTATATGTCTCTCTCTCTACCATTCTCCCTCTCCTACTATCCTTAACTATCTCAATTCATCCTTCAAAACAACCCTCTCAAGCTTGGTATGTCTTTCTATCCCTCCCCTTCTCTCTCCCCCTCACTCCCCCTTTTGTCTTTTAGTCGTCTTTTAGTCTCCCCTTTTCTCACCCTTGCCTCTCTCCTCCAATTGCCTCTCTCCTTTAATGAAAATTTTGATTGCTTACAAAAAAAGGAAAAAAAAAAGTATACTCATGAATGTTTTCTAACTGTTATACATTGTACATCATTTTAAAAGTATAACCATGATTTTTTTTGTAACGATTATTCATTGTCGATAGTTTTTTAACAAGTATTGTCAACATATAATTATTTCAAAAATATACATATGAAACTATTATAAAATATTAAAAATAAATCACAAATAACTAAAATTATACTAATGGCCATGATAATATCATACATAATCTTTTGGAAGAACCATAATTCAAGATAGATTTAAAAACAAGATGTTTTGGCAACTTCCTTTAATTAATATATATTTCAAAAAAATAATTTGTTATTGTTCTTATTATTATCCAATTTCAATGTATGAGACCCCCTTGTTTGTGGGACAAGGGACCCAACTCTGCGTAGCAATTTGCCTGCTATGTCTATGGAAGAATACATACTCTACCAGCCTCTGGTTTTGAACATGTGACCTCTTAGGAGGAAACACATGCTCTTAACCATTAGGCCCACTCAAGTTGTATGCTTCACAAAATAATAATAAATAATAACATCATAGGTATGTGTAGCTATGTTATACCAAGAAGAGTCATGTAAACAAGGCATACAATACCTATAATATGTATCAATGCTTGATACGTGGAATCATATATGTTAGATGGAATGTTATCTATATATATATATAATTTACAATGGATGATTGCAAAGGTTATATGTATCAAATGGATAAGAGAAAAATAAAACCATTATTTAATGAAGACATAGTGAATGTGACATATTCTAAGGATCTCTAATTAATTTCTTGACGAGTAAATAGATACGTGACACTTTATTTCCTTATATATGTGAGAAAAAGAGATGAAAGTTAAGAGATATTTAATCCTTAAAGAGTTAATAGCAAGACGAGTAAGAAAAAGTTTTTTTGCACGCTATTGGATGTGAACATGGGTATGGCTAACCTCTCATAACTTGGAATTCTCCATGGATGGAACAATACGATGAGGATATGCCTCAACACATCAGGCTCCAAATTTCTACCATGGAAGCTTAGGATGTCATAAATACTAGCTATGGGCATTGGATTATAAGGAATTTGATGGGTGATCATTTGATGGACCATGAAGTTGTCCTACAACTTATCAAAGGAAGAGTAGTGAATATGAAGTCCCATTGAGCTCACAATATTTTATATTTGAGAGCCCTCACTAGAGACATGGTAATTAAATTCCAACCTCATCCTCCTCCGCTAGTCTCACCCATTGTGTCATTATTATCAAATTGCTTAGAATCTTGTGTTTTGGCTTCTAAACCTCCCATCACTTAGATTTATGGACCTCAGAAATCAAAGGACGAAGAACCAGGTGATCCGGGGGAGAATGAAAACACATGAGTTTAAGTGGAGGAAGTTTAAATTGTGACCAACGAAACCACTTCCATATCCACCAAGAAAGTGGAGAATTCATAAAAAGCAGTGACACCAGCCTATATGGTGTGTTCATAAGGTGGGTGTTCCCTCCTTGGATTCCAAAAAGCCATCATGATGACCCTTTTAAGTGTGTTTTCAAGGATGACCAGGCTCACAACCAAGTCATAGGGGATGATCGGGCTCACCAAAAAGACCTATGGAAGGCTTTCTAAGTTTTTACTCTATCAATATTTTCATATTATCTATTGATATCTATGTTGTGCTTCTCAAAATATTCTATACTCAAAAACTATCCTCAAACCTATGAGGAGGACCATCTAGATTCCCCCTCAAGGTTTAATGGTCTCTCCTAGTTTGTGCCATGCTAGTATGGTTTTAGCGTCTCGAATGTACTCTCCTCAAACAAAGTTTGTACATGTTCACCTCTGCTTGTATTCTATGTAAGCTTGTGGAAATATAATGAAAATTGTGCTTAATTACCAGAAAAAATTATAATCTGCTTGTATGTTATGTAAGT
This sequence comes from Pinus taeda, assembly GCA_000404065.3. Taxonomy (NCBI): domain Eukaryota; kingdom Viridiplantae; phylum Streptophyta; class Pinopsida; order Pinales; family Pinaceae; genus Pinus; species Pinus taeda. The sequence continues at coordinate 2,669 of APFE030302101.1, forward strand.
TTATGAAAATATAATGAAAATTTTGCTTACTTACAAAAATAAATTATAACCATGAATTGTTTGTAACTGCAATTATTCATTGTATATATTTATTTAACTAGTACTATAATCCAATATAGATTTTAAAAATATAAATATGACACTATCATAACACCTGCAACTAGTATTTTTCTAAATTTGTAACTTATTTTGATAGGTGGTTGGGAGTCTAGTTGTGTTCCCTATATGTGTCAGAAAAATAGATGTAAGCGGAGTGATCTTTAATCCTTGAAGTGTCATGAGTAAGAGGAGTAAGAAGAAACTTTCTACACACTTAAGTCTTGTTAGGACAATTGATTATCAACATAGATTCCCCATAAACTTGTAATTGTTTACTTTCTTTATCCATGACATGTAGTAATAAATGTTTGCAAGAAATATGTTCCAAATATTTGTTTGTCCCTAGTGCAAACCATATTTTGACATGGAAGAAATCAGATTATGACAGAAAGAGGATGAATTTTCCTCCTGTCCTTTGTCCCAATTCACAAGAAGCTCCACCAATGTGGACCCATGGCTAGGATCGATCAAGTGATTCTTCTACAATAGCTCTTCAGGTAGCAACACCTTTATCCTATACAAAGTGACTAAGAATAATAACTGATTTTGCTACTACATGATCAAGAGATGATGGGTTGCCTTGAAAAATGGACTTGTTTCATGTCAACCACACCCCTAAACAAAATCTCAAAGGGGGTGCCTTGAAAGAACAAAAACTGGGATTTGAAAGTCACCACCTCCAAGATTCTTCCAATGATGATCCTTTGCATGGACTAAACCCCACACCCCCTACAAAATATCAAAGGGGGTGCCTTGAAAGAACAAAAACTGGGATTTGAAAGCTACCACCTCCAAGATTCATCCAATGATGCTCCTTTGCATTGACTAAATCGACCTACTAACATTGGGTAGATCGCCGATATTTATTTGATGAAGGGCATTCTTGGAAAACATGTATGCTTATTTCCTCACTACTTATGGTTCTTGCCCTAGAGTGGGGTAGCATTAAATCTATGCATTTACAAATTTTGGAATTCAATTAAGATTAATTTAAGTTGTCATAGTTTGATTTTCTAGATGAGTAGATGACAAAAATAATATTTATAATATTTTCAATGCAAAATCCTATAAAAACAAAAAAACCAAAAGGAAAAAAAAAAAAAATTAATTATCATATTATTATTTGGTAGAAGAAAAAACAAGAGCTTTAGAATAAGCGATTAATTAATTTTTTTAGATAACAACATTTTCAAAATAGAAAATTATTATAAACTAAAAATAAAGCAAACAACCAATAAATGGTCATTTAAATTTAACATCATTTAGTTAATAAACTTGGATGTGAAATTGGAAAAACCAACACGTTGGGGCACAATATGCCTGCTGGTGTTTTACAATGGCTTATGATGCAATTTGCGCCCCAATGGGCAGGAGTGAGGACTACTGGAATCAATTTACTTCAAACCTAGTTTAGTTTTTCCGACTACTGGAATCGATTTACTTCAAACCCATGGGATTTCGGTGAACGACTTCTGCAATCCATTTAATTCAGACGCATGGGATTCCGGCGAATGCCTGTCAGTCATCATATCCATCTCATTTAAGCTACCAGGCATCATTAAAGCAGCAACTGACAACCCGCAATGCGATCATTATATGCTAACAGTTGTAAACATGCGGACGTGGTCATGACAAAAAAGGCTGAGAAAAGGATTGATAACAGAAAAAAGCGACCATAGAATAGAGTACAGGTAGGTGATCCTTTCTAAAAATAAAAAAATATACTAAAGAGGAGATCATTAGCAGGTGACTCTTTCTAAAAATAAAAAAATATACTAAAGAGGAGATCATTAGCAGGTGACTCTTTCTAAAAATGAAAATTACTCAGAAAGGTTCAACCACAATAAAATCGAGAAGCTAAAAGCCTAACAGTTTCAAGAGGATTTGAAAAATTTAAGAAACCTCCATATAATTTGGTTGTTAAATATGGCAAGAGGAGGCACATATATTTTGGTTCAAAGATCAATTTTGTGATATGCAGCTACTTAGATGAGGGGTGGATATTTGATCTTTGACGGGCTGAGTCCGTTGGATATCAGATATTTGTGGCAAAGCAGCTGGACATGTGTGGAATAGGAATTTATTGGATATTGGATATTTGTATAGGAGTAGTTGTATTTATTGGATATTTCCTATTTGTGGCAAAGCAGCTCGATATGTGTGGAATAGGAGTGGTTGTATGTATGAACAAACTTGAGATGTGTGAAAGATGAGCACGAGTAGGGTGGAGGAGATTTTTGGGTTTTCAGATCCTAGTATGCATGTATTTTTGTTTTCTCTTTTGTTGTGTCAAGCATGGCCATGCTTACCTGTTTTAATAATTGTTGTCCAGTATGTGCTTCTTTTTTCTTCTTCATTTGTTTTATATTTTGATTTATTTTATTAACCTCTTGTTCTAAAACGGTGGGAGAGGAAGTGAAGATAAATTTGAAGTGCAAATGGAACGGAGGAATAGCTTTATCTGTATTTCACAGTTAGAATTAAGAAATCAGCACAAGAGGTATTTCCTGTTGTATTTGTTAGAAACTTAAATTTATAGATAGAAATATAAATAATAGATAATTGAATTACACTTAATGTGTATTTTAGAATGATTTAGTGGTTTACTGAGAGAAAAAAAGTAAACAAAAAAAGGTAAATATTACATACTTATCAAAAAATTACTTCACATGTATACCTTCCTGGGTTTGGGAGGACGGAATCCTGATGTTGAATAAACCACCTTCGTGGGATCAGCCCAATTTGTTTTACTATACAAAGTTATGTGATCATGTTCAATTTTATAAGCGAAACATTGTATTAATATGTCTCTATTTTTGTTTCTTTAAGGTCCGAGAGAGACATGTGACTTTGACTTTGACGGCTTGGAGAGAGCTAATTAGGCTCCTGCAATCTACCTATCCTCGAGGTTGTGAAGGAGTTAAATCTACTATAAGCAAGTATCACTCATGCATGGCAGGTAATAGCTGCAGACGCAGAGACTATCTGGAGAGTAACGTTGAATGGATGGATTCAATGTTGCAGAAGTGGGGAGGCCAATGGTGGTGTTGACGAATCCAAGCTTGAATTTAATGGGTTGGTACAATTCATTTATATTTGAGGCATTTAATAAATAGATTTCACTTTAATCTTAAAATCCTTGGTTCAAATACTTTTTTCTATTAGTCAAGAGATTATTTTACACAATCCTAAAACTTAGTTCAAAAAAAATTTCCATGCTTTTGGAAACACTCATGAGTTGTATTTTTAGTTTTAGTCTCAATATGCAAAGAATGTAATGGCGTTCAATGTTTGGTTAGAATCATGGAGGGTTCCTAACATATGTTTACATGTTTGATTGGAGTCTTTGTTCGCATTTGTTGGGTAAGTCATAAGAAATGAGGTCCGAAGGGATTGGTATCTGCCATTTCAGAGGAGAAAGGTTAGGGTTCATTTGATTTTATGTTTTTCATTTATAATATCCAATATTTATAATATACCTTTCTATTTTTAGAGGGACAGAGATGGAAACTGAAGTAGATACAGCCTGTGATTTCTTTTGACTTTCTTTTTAAAATTATATTATTAATTTAAACACTTAAATAGTACATTAATAATAATAATAAAGTTAGTATTTATTTTTAGGGAAAGGGTTTAAAAAATCCCTTCTCAAGTCCTCAAAGATACCCATGGCCATGGTTATCGCTCAGGAACGCTTACAATTATGGTTTCTTGTGAGAATTAATTTTTTTGCCAGTTATGTTTTATTTTATTTTAGTTTTTCAACCAATTTATATATAATGATGTTGAATGTAAAAATAATTTTAAAATAACAATAATTTTTTTTGAATAAATTGATATTAGTTGTTAGGTTAATATGTATTTTTTTAATATTTAATGGTTGTAATTTTATAATTAATGTTAATAAAATTTTATAATATAGAATCATTCAAGTTTATTGTTTGTTAATTTTATTTTTGAATAAAATAAATTTTTCATGAATATTTTTATTCATTATATTTAAAATTATAAATACTATGACATTATCGCAAATAATTACCATCTTGAATTTTTTTTTGTAATCATCACCTTTCAATAGAGAATTAAAAAATCACATGTTTTTATAGTTGCTTTTAATTAATATTTCAACAATGCAAATAATTATAACTATAATATCACAAATTATTATGATTATAATTTTTTTTTGTAACCCGAATAATTACATATACATTTACAAAATATATCACAAATTTTTTATAGTAAGATCCAACATAAATAAATAAATATGCAATTTTAAAAATAACTTATAATTAGTCATAAGTAGAATTTTAAATGTTTCTATTTTTATTTTATTTTTTATGTTATTTAATTTGTTTGTTGTAATTCTATTTGTGTTTGTTTGTTTGTGTTCTTGTTGGTGTGGGTGTATAATTTTACACATACATAACCTCACAATTTAAATGAGTTGAATGTCCATATATTATTTTGTTTATATTAAAATTATTGTCCAATTTAATGATGATTTATTCGCTTTTGCAAATATTACTAATTCAATAAGTGCTTTTAAATTTATTTGTAATGTATTTTTATAATATTGAATTGTTGGATATTATAATTTGGTTAAAAGAATATTATATCTTCTTTTTAATGAACATTTGTAATTTATTGTAACATCATAAATAACTAATCATTTTTTTTAACCATTATTATTGATGATATAAATGGAAGTGACAAACTTTCATAATTAACTTAAAATATTCTCTCTCTCTCTCTATCTATCTATCTATATATATATAAAACTAACTATGGTCGTAACTTCTTCTTTTTTGCAAGATTAATTGTTCAATATTTTTCAAAAATATATTAGAAAATCCTCATCATAAATTGAAAAAAATACATGTTTTAGAAATTAATTAGGTAGGTTGATAACTGATGTTTGAATTTTAAATAGGAGTTGTTTTTAGTGTGAATTTTTAGACGCCTTTTAAATAGGAGTTGTTTTTAGTGTGACTTTTTAGACTTTCTGGTGCTAGAATACCGTGGAAAATTTTGACATGAAATCTTAATTTGTGTTATTTAAACTAGTTTTTTGAAGCCACCGAGAAAACCAAACCCCTAGATTTAATATAGAAAATATTTTTTTTCTCTTTTCCAAAATATTATCAATCAAAATATATTTCAAAAATACCATGGTGAATCTTCATATTTTATTTTACATTTATGGTGCATCTTCTGGCTCGTCCTCAATGATAAGACAACCATAAGAACGCAACAATTGCTATGCTTGTGCTCTATTAGCTCCTCCACTCACTCAACATTTTAGTTTCATATCGTCAGTCATGATTGAAGGGGAAAGTACTAGGGGAAGTACGTGGGATTGAAAGGAAGTCTATGCCATCTTGGGAGCTAGTTCGGGAATAGGATAGTGTGATAGGAGAGAAGGAGATGTTGAATGAGTGGATAAGGTCCAGTAGAGATTAGTGGAGACTACTAATTCATTAGAATTAACATCCTTCCTTATGGAATCTTATTTGGCTTGTTGCTTCTTCCATAACTGTCTCGCTAGTAAACTTTTGAGGCCCAATGCCCATCACCTAGGCACCTTAATTCATCATCTTCCATGGAGGATACATTGTGTGGTATACTTTCATGAATATTTGGGATGAAGAGATTAGACATTTTGTCAAATTCTACATCATGGGGATGACACTCACTACCACATCCATCACCTCCATTAATTACACATCTACTCTCCTAAACCATAGTAGTAGGTGGGAGAATGAGGATGAGGAATTTAGAATCACTGAGGGAATGGTAGCTTTTATTTAGGAAGGAAATAAGAGTATGAAAAGGTGAGTGATGAAGCATGAGAAAGTTGGGTGACAAAAGAGCCAAGAAATATTTAGACAAAAAAAATGTTTTCCATCGCCAAGTAGGTTAATGAGGCATTAGTGTTAAGTACAAGGAGATCACACAGAGGATATGGAGCAGTGGATCAAGCATCATGAAAATTGATGGATTAGCTGACTGAGTGGGCATATTAAACGTGGATGAGAGCCAATGTCTATGTGAATGCATGCTGATGGTAAATGCATTCAGGAAAACCATCCATTGCCAGGAAAATTAGTGGGGAATTTTATATCAAATTAACATTTATAGAGAGAAAAAAATTGAATGTAAAATATTTTTTAGTGTGTTCAAAATTATTTTCCACTCAATAATATCATGCACATGCTAAATTTATTTAATACGTAATAAAATTTCATACCAAACATTTAGAAAATATTGATGGCAAGAAGAAATTTATTGTAAAAATAAATAAATAAAGCCAAGGATATTTCTCATCTAATTAATTTGTGCTTTCTAATAAAATGACATCATGGAGATGTATAATTCCTTTAGTATTTGATACGACTTAGGATTTAAAATACTTAAAAAAAGGGAAGATTGACAACTATGTATTTAGTAAATAAAAGAATTGAAAAAATAATAACTAATGATTCAAAACTTTTAATGGTGTCTACCTTAAAAAGAAGGAGATGTGTAATTTTTTCCTTATTTATCTTGGAGTTGAAATATGGCATGAATGTGTGTGTCTGTGTCTATGTTGTAGTAGTATACATAAATATTCCAATTTCAATTATCTATATACTATATTGGTAAATGAAAAGGTAAATTATGATTAAAAAATTTTAGTGGTTCGTAACTCAAAATGAAAGAGATATCTAGTTCTTTTTTCATTTAGTTGGTATTTGACACATGAAATATATATATATATTATTATAAAACTAAGATAACATGAAGGTTAAATTTTTCCTTGATCAACATGGGGGATAGATGGGGAGAGGGTCCATAGACAAGTGGCATAGGATAACCAAGCCTATGTATGCTAATTCAAGTGGTTCCTTTAGAGTGAAAGGATAATGTAAGCTAGAGGGGCTTGTGCTTTGGTTGCTATGGTGTGCTAACTTACACAGTTTGGCACCTCGGTGAGTGGAAAGGTGGTGAGTATCATTTGGATCGCGAGAAGTGGTGAGGACAAGAGCACTACTAAATTTTCTTGCTGCAAGAGTTAAAATGGGATGGCTTTATTATCTTCCTTGTCTAGTAATAAATATGGTTGTACCTATAGGACCTAGGAGTTCCTTTGTAAATGGAATTTTTGATGAGGTGGTCATCTTTTCTTTTTGGGTTTCCTCATGTTTATGATCTCAAGAATATGTCATGGTCCCTATCGTCTTTAGTGGTATTTGTTGCATGCCTCTATCTCTAGATTTCCTTGCGGTTGAGACTGGTAGTTTGAGGTCTCAGGCTCACTACCTCTATCCTTGGTTTCCTGGGGTACACTATTCAAGAGGAAATCTTGTAATGATGGGGTTTCTTGTTTAGTAATATTGGTGGAAGAATATGTAATTTTTGACAATTTTTATCTTGTTGAGTTTTGAAGTGGGACTCCATTACCAAGATACAACAGTTACCAAGCTACAACAACATGGGGTTCGATTCCCCGCATCCTACAAATTATCTGGATATCTAGGGTTTCGATATCTCTTTTTTATCTACAATGTTTGGTTGCTTTAGACAAATACTTTAAAACGTATGTAGTTTTGTGGCCGGTTACAGTGAAATTCAAATCTATGTTTTGGTTTTCTACATTTCTTTCATTTTTTGCTTCAAAATATCAACTAACATTAATTCGTTCATCAATGTATGTTGCCTTATAATTTCTCTCCTTCCATGCGAGAGATTTGAACTCGGTGCCAATGGTACATGGTTTGGGGTTTACGCACTCATTCCAAGCTTTGGAAGACCTAAATGATCAAGTGAGACTTTGGAATGAGTTATGATACCTGGTCCATGAACATACAACATCAAATCCGTCCAAAGTATCTCATAATCTAAATGTCTAAATGAGAAAAGTAAATGACTTTCATAGTTTAAGACCAAATCTAGTTTACGTAGTCATTAATCCTTTGACAATGAACTGGAGGATCCAATTTTAAAATTCTGCAACTCAATTCATTTCCTTACACCAGTAGAAAAATGGATTTTTTTTCATTTGGAAAAACATTTCATTCCCTTTGACAATGAACTTGAGAATCCGTTTTTTAGAATTCTGCAACTAAATTCATTTCCTTATGCCAACAGAAAAAGGATTTGTTGTCATTTATGCTTCGCTCTTAGCTATCCAGCATATTTTTTCGATGCAACTTGCTTCCTCTGAGCTGGGGACCATATCTTGCTTGTGCCCAAATTGGTCTTGCAATAAAAAAAACCAACTACATTAAAACCTAGTAACCATATCAAGATTTTTGCATAAAAATCAATTGAAATTAACTCCCAAAGTTGAAGAGGTGGCAAGGATTAATGTTGAATAGAGGCCTTATGCTTTCACCCTTTTAATATTTCTAGGTCTATTTAATGTTGAAGCTTTGGTGAGGTGTGCATCATCAAACAGAACATAGGAAGAGAAAAAATGCAGTATGTATGAAGGCAAATTTTCCCATGCCCAAATTTGATGTTTAAGCATTAGGTGCCAGCGGATTATGATGCGCTGAATTTTGGAATGTTCACATTTGATCATGTGAGCACATTTTAAAATTTTCCCAGACTACATTCGATATCCAAATGTGTATATCCTTCATTTTATGTTAATCATTGCTTTACATTTTGTTTCACTCTTTATGTGCTCAATCCTTTGAAGTGTTTAGAATAAGTTTTATAATATAACATATTTATATATACTATATGGGCTTTATTTTTGCAAGGGAAAAAATGAAATATACACTTGAAATTAGATAAAATATAGTTGTATAATTGTATTTATATATACAATATAAGCTTTATTAGTTCCTTATTTTCTCATTTTTTTATATGGTCCTAAAATCTTTTCCATGTCATGTTAAAATGCAAAAAAAAAATTAGGAATAGATGAAAAAGAAAAAAAATTAGGAATAGATGAAAAGGAAACTTGATTATATTATCCCCAAATAGAAATGGAATGATTCATATTTAGGTGGCCTATTCTATGAGAGTAATTTTTAGTTTGATGAATATGTCGACAAGTGAGAAGAAAAAGAAAAAAGAATATATATCTATATGTATACACATAGATAAATATAAAAAGTATGTAATATAGTTATAATAGTAAAATTCATGGTTATGAAATTATATTATAATGGATTGGCACTTTAATGAGGTTAGGAGATGGAGAGAAAGTCTAGATTAGCAACAAACTACTCATCATAAATCAACTATTTAGATTCATTGAGGGCTTTCTTTCACTAGAGTTCAAGACAAGTGATACTATTAGTTTAATAAAAGAAGTTTCTTGCCACTATGCAAGAATATAACAAAACAAGAGTTCTGGAGATAGGTAAGCACAACAACATATGCGTGAACACAAGTAACATATTGACATGTAGTTGAGGTGAGGTGGATGGATGACATGGAACTCTATCTTAGCTTGAGTGAAATTACTAGAATTTTCTAAATTTGAGTTCAAGAAAAGGAATGTTGATTTCATAAGGGGAAAAAAGGGGAATAATATTATTTTACCATCAACAAAGAACACAATGGTTCCAATGACAACACTATGATCTCATCTAACACATTCCCAACATTGTACAATGATCTCTAGGTCAACAAATATTTCAACTAAAAATCCATGTAGTCTCTTTCACCATTCTCTATCCTTTTAAAACAATGACTAAGTATATGAGGTCAAACCCTCTACCCCATGAGCTTGTAATTTTTGAAATATTTGAGGCTTAGACAAATATCTCTCATAAACTATTGCAAATTTGATTTATTTCAAATCAAAGAAGGAACATCTAGAAATTGATTCTTTCCTCGTGTGTAACAAACTGGTTTGGAGTTTCTTACCATTCCCAAACATATGATTTCCCTAAATTTATTTCTTGGTGTCCGATGTCAAATGTATCCACCATTAAACACATAATATCTAGATAAGGTCACATCGTGGTCCATATTCCACCTAAATTTATTTCTTGGTGTGGGATGTTAAGTATATCTGACAATCTAGACACCATATGTAGAGAAGGTCACATTGTCCTCCAAATTTCAACTTTGTATTTGTAACATGTTATGCTACTACCTATCAAAGAATTTCACACTCTCACTAAATATAATGCAATTCAATTATATACAGAGTTACCAAATGCTGAAAACAAGGCCATGCTAATGATGGAAATGCTATGAATCAAAGTGTTTAGGGAATTTCCAGTACCATTCTTCCTATAAGAAAGAACAAAGTGAATTATGAGCTAGCTATATATATCGCACATACTATTAATTTTCAATTTCCTAATTTTAGAGAAACAAGATATTTCCAATATCCATCCTTTTTGGTATATCTCCCATTATTCTCCCAATTTACCAAATTTTCTAATTGGAAATTGTAAGTCTAGATTTTTGAAGACATGAAGGTTTAGTGGTTTAGTGAATCACTATAACCACGAAGAGGATGAACAATGAAGGATTTTTTTAATACCTTACTCACTTCAAGTCTATAACTTTTTTTTCATACTTGATGAGCTCCTCCCAAAGAGTTTTCCAAAAATTATATATATCTTGTAGCTAAGTCCTAAAAATATTATAGAGAAATCAGAATATTGGAAATGCCTCCCTACAAATTTCCAATTTTATTGACAAGAAATCTTTTCATATTGGAGTATATATTCTCCAAATTGTTGCATTTTGTTCCAAGAAAATAAGAGGTAAATTTCAAGCTCAAATAGTTTATGGGCTAAGGCATGTTTATTTTAATCACCAAAAATGCATTTAATGTGGTGGGCCAAATGTTAGACTCTACAAACTTCCCCAGAGGAAAATTTGTGCTTATGATCCCCACCACATAATCTTATATAAAATATAAAAGTACCAATAAACCCCATATCCACATGCAATGACCAAACATAAAAAGTTGACAAATATAGATTCATGGATAGAAGAAAACATTCATATAATAAAATCAATATATAAAAACAAGATATATCCATTAGTACTCCTCTACCTAAGAAGAAAGATGAAAAATTAGGAGAAACAAAGAATCAAAGAAATGAATCAAATACCCAATGTGCCAAAACACCTAGGAGTGAAGAGGTAGAGATAAAATTTTATTCAAAAGAGATTTCAAATAAACCACTTTGGGGAAGAAGTTTCAAAAGAACCTCACTTTTAGTTGAAATTTATCCGATGGCGGCATCGTAACAAACCTCAAACTCCCCGGATGAATCTAATTCAACCATTCTCAAATTTGAAATTCAAATAGCTAGAGTTTGGGCGGGTGTTTTGAAAATTCAAATAAATATCGCATAAATGCATATTTCAAATCCACCACGTATTTACGACATCGAAGCACACTGACGACATTAATTACTTTGAAACGAAACACACTACCTGTATTATTGACAGTGAACCACCGGTGCTCCGGATAATATCTTTCATAGGTAAAGGTGCCATGCACTAAGCTTCCAATGATTGGGTTAGTGCATGGTCTTTAAGAATTTCCATTTTATATGGCTTATGATGCAATTTACACCCCAACGAGCAGGAGTGAGGACCACTGGAATCGATTTACTTCAAACCTGTTTCATTTTTCCGACTGCTGGAATCGATTACTTCATGTGTTAGTCATGATATCCATCTCATTTAAGCTGTAACTAACAACTTATAACGTGATCATTATAGGCTAATATGCAGTTATACACATGCCGACGTGGCCACTACAAAAAAATAGAAAAAAAGCGACCATAGAATGGAGAACACGACAGGTGATCCTTTCTAAAAATAAAAAATATACTAAGAAGGAGATCGTGGCCACTACAAAAAAAAAGCTAGAAAGAAAGCGACCATAGGATGGAGAACACGACAGGTGATCCTTTCTAAAAATAAAAAAATATACTAAGAAGGAGATCGTGGCCACTACAAAAAAAAGCTAGAAAAAAAGCGACCATAGAATGGAGAACACGACAGGTGATCCTTTCTAGATCGTTAGCCGGTGAATATTTCTAAAATTAAAAATTACGAACAAGCTTTTAACCACAATAAAATTGAAAATCTAAAAGCCTGAAGGTTTCAAGCGGATTTGAAAATTTTAAGAAATCAATTTTGTGATATGCAGCTACTTAGATGAGCACCTGTATCTTTGATCTTTGACACGAGCTGGGTCCGGTGTATATTTGATATTTGTGGCAGAGAGGCCGGACATAAGTGGAATAGGAGTAGTGGTATGTATGATTGGATTAATAGGCATGAAAATGAGCGGTCAGCAGGGTCGGTCGAGGAGATTTTTGGGTTTTTAGATCAGACTAGGTTTTTGTTTAGTTTTCTCTTTTCTTGCGTCAAGCATGGCCATTCTTACCAAGGGTTTGCTTGTTTTCTCTTCTTCATTTGTTTTGTATTTTGATTTATTTTAGTAGTGTCTGGTTTTGAGAGGGTGGGATAGAAAGTGAAGATAAATATGAAGTAATAATGGAACGAAGGAATGGGTTTATAAGCATTTTGTAGTAAGAATTAAGAATTCGGCATGGTTATCCACGAGGTATTTCCTGTTATATTTGTTTGATACTTAGATTTATGGATAAAAATTTAAATTATAGTTAATTATATTACAGTTAATGTGTATTTTAGAATGATTTACTGTTTACCCATAGCAAAAAAGTAAACAAAAAAGGTAAATATTACATACTAATTATTTCACATGTATACATTCTAGGGCTTGGGAAGACCGAATCCTGTTGTTGAATATACCACCTTCTTGGGATAAGCCCAATTTGTTTTAGTATAAAAATTTATATGACCATCTTGAATTTTGTAAGGAAAACATTCTATTAATATGTCTATATTTTTTTGTTTCTTTAAGGTCCAAGAGAAACGTGGCTTTGGTGGCATGGAGATAGCCAATTAGGCTCCTTCAATCAACCTATCCTCAGAGTCTAGGCAACTATCACACATGCATGGCAGGGAATAGCTTCAGAGTCCTAAAAGTAGAGTAACCCTCAATGCATGTAAGGCAGGGACTAGTGGGAGAGTAACGTTGAATGGATAGATGGAATGTTGCAGAAGTGGGAAGACTAATGGTGATGTTGAGGGATCTAGACTTGAATCCAATAAGCTGGTAAAATCCATTGATATTTGAGGCATTTAATAAATAGATTTCACTTTAATTTTAAAATCCTTGGCTTAGATAATTTTTTCTATCAATCATCAGAATACTTTTACACAATCCTAAATACTTTTGGCATAATTTTAGAAATGTTCAACAATTACATATACATGTATTTTTATTTTTAGTCTCAATGTGCAAAAAATTTAATGGTGTTCAATGTTTACTGAGAATCGTGGAGGCTTTGTGGCAGATGTTCTCTGTTCGCCTTTGTTTGGTAGGTTGTAAGAAATGAAGTAGGAAGGGATTGGAATCTGGGAGAAAGGTTAGGGTTCATTTGATTTTTTTGTTCTTCTTTTTACAGTCATTTACAATATCGAACTTTTAGGTTTTTGATATGGGTAGTGTATTTAAGATTTTTTCTGAATTCTTTTTTACTTTATTTTGACGAGTGTCTCAGGGAAATTTTTCTTCATAATTTCAATTCTATTATAATTTTTTTTATATAACATAATCTTATTTATCTATTATCATGTAGGGTTAATAATATATAATATCGAGTGTTTAAGTTTTTGATAAAGGTAGTGTATTCCAAAGGTAGTGTATTCCAGATTTTTTTGAATTCTTTGTTTACTCTGTTTTGACGATTGTCTTAGATAAATTTTTCTCTTCAATTTCAATTCTACTATCATTTTTTTATAAATATAATGTTTTTTTATCTATTATGATCATGTAATGTTAATAATATAACTTTATGTTTTTAAATATGTTTACAGGACCGAGATGGAAAATGTAGACACAACATGTAATTTTTTTTGTTTTTAATTATATTATTATTTGTAAACTCTCAAATATTGCATTAATATTTATTTTTAAAGAAGGGATTTGTAAACATTTTTTCAAGTTCTCAAAGATACCTATGGCCATTGTTATTTCTGAAAAATGCTTATGATTATGGTTATTTTTGAGAAATATTTTTTTTACTGGTTATGTTTTCTTATTTTATTTTTTTGAACTAATTCACATATTGTTTATTTTATTTTATTTTTGTTAACGAATTTATATATTATGTCATGGAATGTAAAAATAATTTTAAAATAACAACATTTTTTTTTAAATAAATTGATATTAGTTGTTAAGTTAATATGTATTTGAACAATCAATGTTTATAACTAATGTTAATAAAGCTTTATGGTATGGAATTGTTGAAGTTTACTATTTCTTAATTTTTTTCAAGTAAAATTAAATTTTCATGAACATTTTTAATCATTATATTTTAAAACTATAAATAGGATGACATTATCACAAATAATTATAACCATAGATTTCTTTGTAAGGATCACCCTTTAATATACAATTAAAAAATCACATTTTTATAGTTCTTTTTAATTAATATTTCAACTATACAAATAATTATAACATCACAAATGATTATGGCTATGATTCTTTTTAAGCACAATAATTTCATACACATTTACAAAATATATCACAAAGCTCTTATAATAAAATACAAAAGAAATAAACATACCATTTAAAAATTAATTTATAATTAGTTACAAGTAGAATTTAAATGTTTGTATTTTTTATTTTATTTTTTATGTTATGCAATGTGTTTGTTGTAAGAAATTTGTTTGTTTGTTTGTGTGTATATAGTGATTTTACACATACATAACTTCACAATTTAAATGAGTTTAATATCCTATATTATCTTGTTTATATTAAAATTATTGTCTAATTTAATGATGTTTTATTTGTTTTTGCAAATATTATTAATTTAATAAGTGATTTTAAATTTGTTGTTAATGTATTTTTATAATATTTAATTATTGGATATTATAATTTGGTTAAAACAATAATATAACTTATTTTTAATGAATATTTTTAATCTATTATAACATTATAAATACCTATGATTTTTTTGTAGACATCACTATTGAATATATATATCTCTATAAACTATGATTTTCTTTTTAAGCACTCTTGTGGAATGTATATTTTAGTATCACAATTTGTCATACTTACATTAAAGAAATATATATTTCAACAATAAAAATAATTATAACATCACAACATACTATATCATAAAAAAATTTGCAAGAACAATTATTCAATATATTTAAAGAATATATTACAAAACTCTCATCATAAATAAAAAGAAATATATGACAAAGAAATTAATTAGTCAACCTGATATTTTATGCCACCATTTTAAATATGTTTCGCAATTAATTATGCGTTTTATAAAGATTTTATACAATATCTCAAAAATTACACATAAAATAAGTTGAATAAGTAAAATGTTTTATAATATTTAAAAGCTATATTATAAATCTCTTGCCACAAACTGAAAGAAATATATGTTTTAGATAATATTTTTTCCACTTCATGTTTTACAATAAAGTTTTAGATATTTTTTTTCAATTATTACTATGTGTTTTTATAATGACTTTATACAATATCATCTACAAAAATTACACATCAAATAAATTGAATAACTAAGTTGTACGAGCTTAAATTTATTGTATATAAACTTTTTTATTCTAAAATTGATGTTTAGTTTAATAAAAATTAATCTTATTGCAAATATTATTAATCTGATAAGTGCTTTTAAATTTATTTTTAATGTATGAGCTAATTGATATTTTTTAATATAGAATTGTTGGAATTTGATTGGTTTAAACAAAATAATTTAAAATTATTATGTTTATGAATATTTTTAATCAACATATGATGAATGACTATCAAATATTTTGTAAGAATTATTATTGAATGTATATTTGAAAGTTATAAATTTTAGCAATTTTTTTAAATTTATATAAATCAAGAATACAAATTACTATAATAAATGAATGTGATCATAATTTTTTTTTCCATAACAAATTTTTTTCAATATATTTAAGATAATATCACAAAACTCTCATCAGAAAATTCGAAGAAATCTATGTTTTAGAAGTTAGCTAGTCAAATCGATATTTTATGATAGAATTTTAAATATTTGTATTTTTATATTTTATTGTATTTGTACCATGACTTTACACAATACCATATGAAAAAATTAGACTTCAAGTAAATTGAATATTATAATTTTAACCCTTGTAGTTTAATATAGAAAAAAAAAATATTTTTTTGTAAATATTATCAATCAAGATATATTTCAAAAATACCAAGTTGAATCTTTCTTTTATTTTAGGTTTATGTTAAATTTAATAATATTAGTTTTTGGAATGATATGTTAGTATTTGTAGTATATAAGTAGAGTTTCTTATTGATATTTTAATTTATATCTATGATTTTTAACAAGTGTTATCAAACAATATACAATATACATTTTCAAAATATAAATAAATATGACACAATCATACCATTTTAAATATATATCACAAATAACTATAGGGTTTATGGTTTAGGATTTAGGGTTTAAAATGTTATAAAATTCATAGGGTTTAGGGTTTATGTTTTAGGGTTTAGAACAATTTAGTAAATGATTTTAATAAATGCTTATAAAAATTTGCAAAAAAGCTTTTTAAAATGTTATAAAATTCCTAGGGTTTAGGGGTTAAGGTTTATAACCCTTTAGTTTAGTGTTTAGGGTTTAGGATCTATGTTTTAGGGCTTGGGCTTTAGGGTTTAGGTTTTAGGGCTTAATAATGTTATAAAATGTTTAGGGTTAGCATTTTGGGTTTAGGATTTAGTGTATATAACACTTTAGTAAATGATTTTAATACACACTTAAAGTAAAGCTACAAAATGCTTGTTTAAATGCTATAAAATGCTTGGGGTTGACACTTAAGGGTTTAGAGTATATGATTTAATATTTTAGGAAATCCTTAGTTTTGTGTTTTGGGTTTATAACACTTTAATAAATTATTTTAATAAACAGGGAAAAAAGGTACAAAATACTTCTAAAAATGTTATAAAATGCTTAAGGTTTAGGGTTTAGGGTTTAAAATGTTATAAAATGGTTAAAGTTCAAGGTTTCAATTTTATAACACATTAGCAAATGATTTCAATAAACAATTAAAAAAAAAATTCTAAACACTTTTTAAAATATTATAAAATGTTTAGGGTAGGGTTTAAGGTTTAGGTTTTAGGGTTTTGGTTTTAGGAAATACGGTTTTAAATTTTATAAAAATGTTAGGGTTTAGGATTTAGGGTTTATAAGACTTTAGTAAATTCCTCTAATAAAAACTTAAAAAAAATGTTTCAAAACAATTTTTAAAATGTTATAAAATGATTAGTGTTTAGGGTTTATGGTTTAAGGTTTGCAACGCTTTAGTAAATCTTTTTAATAGAGTCTTAAAACAATTACAAAACGCTTGTTTAAATGTTATAAAATTCATAAGGTTTAATATTTAGGGTTTTGGGTTTATGGTTTATAACACTTTAGTAAATTAGTTTAATAAACACTTAAACAAATGCTACAAACTCTAATTAAAATGTTATTAAATGTTTTGGCTTTAGGGTTTAGGGAATAAAATTTTATAAATTGTATAGGGTTTATAAAATGCTTATGGTTGGGGGTTTATGGTTTAGGTTTTGTAACACTTTAGTAAATTCTTTTAATAAGTAATTAAAAAAAAGTTACAAAGCACTAGTTAAAATGTTAGAAAATGGTTAAGGTTTAGGATTTAGGGTTTAGGTTTTCAAATGTTATAAAGTGCTTAGGGTTTAGGGTTTATGAAAACTTTAGTAAATGATTTAGTGCTAGACAAATTCTCTTTATGATGTTATAAAATTCTTAGTGAATAGGGCTTAGGGTTTAAAGTTTAAAATGTTATAAAATGATTCGGGTTTAGGGTTTTTAAAACTTTAGCAAATGATTTTAATAGCCACTTTAAAATGTTAGAAAACACTTGTTAAAATGTTATAAATCCTTAGAGTTTAGGGTTCAGAGTTTAAAAAGTTATAAAATGCTTAGGTTTTATGGTTTATAACACTTTAGTAATTGCTTTTAATAAACACTTAAAAAAAGTTACAAAATGCTTTTGAAAATGTTATAAGTTGCTTAGGGTTGATGGTCTAGGGTTTAAAATGTTATAAAATGTGTAGGGTTTAACGTTTAGGGTTTATAAGACTTTAATAACTAGTTTAAATAAACATTAAAATAAAGTTACAAAACCTTTGTTAAAACATTATAAAATGATTAGGGTTTAGGGTTTAGTGTTTAGGGCATAGGGTTTAGAGTTTAACACGTAGGGTTTCGAGTTTAGGGTTTATAACAATTTACTAAATTCTTTTAAGGTTTAGGGGTTTAGATTGAGGGTTTTGGGATTAGGCTTTATAAAAATTTTGTAATAGATTTTGATAAACACTTTAAAAAAGCTACAAAATGCTTTTTACATTTTTATAGAATGTTTAGAGTTTAGGGTTTAGGGTTTATAACGCTTGAGTAAATTCTTTTAATAAACACTTGAAGAAAGGAAAAGGTACAAAATTTTGTTAAAATGTTAAAAAAATCTTAGTGTTTAGTATTTAGGGTTTATGGTCTAAAATTTTATAAGATGCTTAAGATTTAGGGTTTAGGGTTTAAGGTTTATATTTTATAATGATCTAGTAACTAATTTTAATAAGAAATTAAAAAAGTGTTATGAAACACCTGTTAGAATGTTATAAAATTTGTAGGGTTTAGGGTTTTAAATGTTTCAAAATGCTTAGGGTTTAGGGTTTATAGCACTTTAGTAAATTATTTTAGTAAACACCTAAAAGAAGTTACAAAACACTTGTTAAAATGTTATAAAATTGTTAGGGTTTAGGGTTTAGAAAGTTATAAAATTCTTAGGGTTTAGGTTTTATGGTTTATACAAGTCTAGTAAATTTGTTTAATAGACAATTAAAAAAAAGTTACAAAATAATTGTTAAAATGTTATAAAACGTGTAGGGTTTGAGGTTTAAAAGGCTATAAAATGTTTCGGGTTTAGGGTTTAGTGTTTGAAATTTTAATAGATGCTTAAGGTTTAGGGTTTAAGGTTTAGGGCTTATAACACTTTAGTAATGCTTTTAATAAGCACTTGAAAAAATGTTACAAACACTTTTTAAAATATTATAAAATGCTTATCCCTTGGGGTTTAAGGTTTAGGGTTTATAAAAAATTTAGTAAATACTTGTAATAAGCACTTAAAAAAAACTTACAAAACACTTGTTAAAATTTTATAAAATGCTCAGGGTTTAGGGTTTATAACACTTTACTAAATCCTTTTAATAAACACTCCAAAAAAAGTTAGAGAACACTTGTTGAAATGTTATAAAATTCATAGGGTTTATGGTTTAGAATGTTATAAAATGATTGTTACAAAATCCACAGGGCTTAGGGTTTAGGGTTTAGGTTTTATAAGAGTTCAATAAATTCTTTTAATAAGCACTTAAAAAAAAAATGCTTGTTAAAATGTTATAAAATGCTTAGGGTGTAGGGTTTAGGTATTAGAGTTTATGTTTTAGAGATTAGGGTTTATAAAACTTTAGTAAACGACTTTCACAATAACTTAAAACAAAAGTTACAAAATGCTTCTTAAAATGTTATAAAATTCTTAGGGTATAATGTTTAAGGTTTCATGTTTAAAATGTTATAAAATGCTTAGGGTTTAAAATTTTATAAAATTATTAGTGATAAGGGTTTAGGTTTAATTTTATTTTAGTGAATTCTTTTAATAAACACTTAAAAAAGAGTTACAAAATGCTTGTTAAAATGTTACAAAATGCTTAAGGTTGAGGATTTAGGTTTTAAAATGTTATAAAATTCTCATGGTTTAGGGTTTATTCTTTGGGTTTTAGAACACTTTAGTAAAAACTTTTAATAAACGCTTAAAAAAAGCTATAAAACACTCATTAAAATGTTATAAAATTCTTATGGTTTAGTGTTTGGGTCTAAAATGTGATCAAATGATTTGGGTTCAGGGTTTAGGGTTTAGGGTTTAGGTTTAGGGTTTATAGGAATTCAGTATGTGGTTTTAATAAACAATTTAAAAAAAATACAAAAGGCTTGTTAAAATGTTCTAAAATTATTAGGGTTTAGGGTTTAAAATGTTATAAGAATTTTAGGGTGTAGCGTTTAGGGTTTATAACACTTTAGTAAATAATTTTAATAAACACTTAAAAAAATGTTACAATTAAAATGTTAGGGTTTAGGGTTTAAAATGTTATAAAATGCTTAGTTGTTAGGATTTAGGGTTTAGAGTTCAGGATTTAGGGTTAAAAATGTTATAAAATGCTTAGGGTTCAGGGTTTATGATTTAGGTTTTAGAACAATTTAGTAAATTATTTTAATAAACATTTATAAAAATTTACAAAACGCTTGTTAAAATGTTATAAAATTCGTAGGGTTTAGGGGTTAAGGTTTGTAACACTTTAGTTTAGCGTTTATGGTTTATGGTTTAGGGTTTGGGGTTTAAAAATGTTATAAAATGCCTAATGTTAGTGTTTACGTTTATAACACTTTAGTAAATTATTACAATAAACACTTAAAGTAAACTTACAAAATGCTTGTTTAAATGTTAGAAAATTCCTCGCATTGAGGGTTAAGGGTTTACGGTATATGGTTTAGTTGTTTATTAAAATCATTTACTAAAGTTTTATAAACTTGAAACCTTTAACTGTAAGCATTTTATAACATTTTAAGCCCTAAACCCTAAACCTTAATCATTTTATAACATGTTAAGAAGTGTTTCATACATTTTTTTACGTGTTTATTAAAATAATTCACGAAAGTATTATAAACCCTTAACCCTCAACCCCAAGCATTTTATAACATTTAAAAAAGAGTTTTGTAACTTTACTTTAACTGTGTATTAAAGTCATTTACTAAAGTGTTATAAACACTAAACCCTAATCGCTAAACCCTAAACCCTAAAGCCTAAGCATTTTATAACATTTTTAAACTGTAAACCCTTAACCGTAAACCCTAAACCATAAACCATAAACCATAAACCCTAAACCCCAAGCCCTATACCCTAGACCCTAAACCCTAAATGCTAAACTAAATTGTTATAAACCTTAACCCCTAAACCCTAGGAATTGTATAACATTTTAACAAGCTTTTTGTAAATTTTTATAAGTGTGTATTAAAAGCATTTACTAAAGTGTTCTAAACCCTAAAGAATAAACTATAAACCCTAAATCTTAAACCCTAAACACTAAATCCTAACCACTGAGCATTTTATAACATGTCAAACCCTAAACCCTGAGTATTTTATAACATTTTAAACCCTAAGCCCTATACATTAAATTATAACTTTTTAATTTTTTTTTATGTGTTTATTAAAATCATTTACTGAAGAGTTATAAACAATAAACCCTAAACCCCAAACTCTAAACCCTAAACCATACACCCTAAGCATTTTATAACATTTAAAACCATAAACTCTAAACCCTAATAATTTTATAACTTTTTAAGCCTTTTGTAATCTTTTTAAGTGTTTATTAAAATAATTTACTAAAGTTTTATAAACCCTAAATCCTAAAACCTAAACCATAAACACTAAACCCTAAGCATTTTATCACATTTTAACACCAAACACTAAACCCCAAGCACTTTATAACATTTTATTAATCCTTTTGTAGCTTTTTTTTAAGTGTTTATTAAAAGAATTTACTAAAGTGTTATAAACCATAAAGAATAAATCCTAAACCCTAAGCATTTTATAATATTTTAAGAAGCATTCACTAAAATGTTGTCAATCCTAAACCCTAACCACTAAGAATTTTGTAACATTTTAAATCCTAAATTGTAAGAATTTTATAAATTTTTAAACCCTAAACCCTAAGCATTATACCCTAACCATTTTATGACATTTTAACAAGCTTTTTGTTGATTTTCTTTTAGGTGTTTCTTAAAACCATTTACTAGTCTTATAAACTCTAATCCCTAGAACCTAAACTCTAACTCCTAAACCCTACACCCTAAGCATTTTATAATATTTTAAACCCTAAGCATTTTAAAACGTTTTAACAACCGTTTTGAATTTTTTTAAGTGTTTATTAAAAGAATTTATTATAGTGTTATAAAACGTAAACCATAAACCTGAAACCCTATGGATTTTATAACATTTTAAACCCTAAACCGTAATAATTTTATAGCATTCTAAACGCTAAACCCTATTAATTTTGTAACATATTGACAAGCCTTCTCTAACTTTTTTTTGAGTGTTTATTAAAAGCATTTAGTAAAGTGTTATAAACCCTAATTGCTAGTCAATTTATAGCATTCTAACAAGAATTTTCTAACTTTTTTTAAGTGTTTATTACAAGTATTTACTAAATTTTTATAAACCCTAAGCATTTTATAACCTTTTAAACCTACCTTAAACCCTAAGCATTTTATATCATTTTAACAAGTTTCCAATAACACTTTTTTAGGTGTTTATTAAAATGATTTACTAAAGTGCTATAAACCCTAAACCCCAAACCCTAATCTTTTTGTAACATTTTATACCCTAAACCATAAACCCTAGAATTTTATAACATTATAACAAGTGCTTTTTAACACTTTTTGAAGTGTTTATCAAAAATAGTTTCTAGATTGTTATGAAATCTAAACCCTAAATCCTAAGCATTTTATAACATTTTAAACCCAAAACACTAAACCCTAATCATTTCTTAACATTTTAACAAGCGTTTTGTAACTTTTCTTTAAGTGTTTATTAAATGAATTTACTCAAGTGTTATAAACCCTAAACCCTACACTCTAAGAATTTTATAAAATTTTAAAAAGCATTTTGTAACTTTTTTTGAAGTGTTTATTAAAAGCTTTTACAAAAGTTTTATAAAGCCTTAACCTGAAATCCTCAAACTGGAACCCTAAACCTTAA
>APFE030302116.1:1580-21391 GCA_000404065.3 Pinus taeda
ATTATTTATTATTTAAGGGAGGGATGTTACAATGCCCCAACTCTTGAAATTCCTTCACTGTCTGTTCCTTGCCCCCTCGAGTGTATGCCAACATCAATAATTCTAAATGAAAATCTTGTCGGGCATATGAAGATGTCTGTGTAGCCATATGGAGGATGATATCTACCACAATCACCTTCTCCATCCCTGGATATGCCTTGTATTAGAAAATTATATATTACAGAGCAATGGAACACATCAAAAATTGTAGAAATATAAACACAGAAAATGCATAAAACAAGAGAGACAGAGATATACGTGGTTCACCCTGTTTGGGCTACATCCACAGAGAAACAACCTTTCCTTCCTTTTATATTATCTAGCAAACTGAAGAGATACAACCTACAACAGATCCATTGTAATTCCCTCTTCGCTCTCAGTCTCCTCTCTCTTCCTCACTCAAAATACAGTTCTACATAGATGCAATACAATTCCCTCATATATAGCGGGGGGTTTCCTTCCAGGGCAAAAAACCATAAATTAAACATAACTTCTACCATCAGATCTCTGCCTAATGAATGGCA
The DNA here is from genome assembly GCA_000404065.3 of Pinus taeda. Lineage (NCBI taxonomy): Eukaryota > Viridiplantae > Streptophyta > Pinopsida > Pinales > Pinaceae > Pinus > Pinus taeda. The sequence goes on from APFE030302116.1 coordinate 2,144, forward strand.
CAGATTTACTATGAAATTACATCATTTTACAAGGAAATTTGACGAAGATGTCTCTATAGCCATATGGAGGATGATATCTATCACAATCAGCTTCTTCATCCTTGGATATGTCTTGTGTTAGAAAATTATATATTACGGAGCAATGGAACACATCAAATATTGTAGAAATATAAACACAGTAAATGCATAAAACAAGAGAGACACAGATATATGTGGTTCACCCAGTTTGGGCTACATCCACAGAGAAACAACCATTCCTTCCTTTTATATTATCTAGCAAACTGAAGAGATACAACCTACAATAGATCCATTGTAATTCCCTCTTCGCTCTTAGTCTCCTCTCTCTTCCTCACTCAAATTACAGTTCTACATAGATGCAATACAATTCCATCATATATAGCGAGGGGTTTCCTTCTAGCGCAAAAAACCATAAATTAAACATAACTTCTACCATCAGCTCTCTGCCTAATGAATGGCACAGATTTACTACAAAATTACAACATTTTACAAGGCAATTTTACATCTATATTTCACTTCGGGGGCTCCCAAAGGTCGCAGCCGCCCCTGTCAAACCCCCTTGCAGTGGATCTTTTATGGGCGGCGTTGCCACCCCATTATGAACTGGGGTCCAATGCAGCGATACCTTTGAATATAGAAGATAATCAAGCTCCACACCCAACACCTTGTGGCAATTCTTCAAAAACATTACACAATCATTGTCACTCCAATCATGTAGAATCCACTGATAAAATAATGAATAGATATATAATCATTCATCGAATATCATTCAAGCTACCCAACAATGGAAAGCCATAGCCATACCTTGATCAAAATAGCTTGACCACTTGGTACACTATTAAAGATGTCTCCACCCACATGTTTCACAACTCAACAAACACACATTAACCATTTTTAGATTTGGTCACCTCCACATATAATAAATTCTAATATTTTTTTATGGTTTAAGAATGGGGATTCAACTTTACCTGCATATTGAGAAGCATCAGCCGCCACATGGGGCATGTCAAAGTTGATTCCTAAGATGTGGCAATACCTAGACACTACGATATTGAGAGTCAATCCAACTCCTTGTTATCAATCATATTTTCCTTAGAAGTTATTAAAAAAAGGAAAGGATCCAAGATAACTACCAACCAACTTTTAGACTTAGGTGCTAGCCCACCTAAGTCCAGAGATGACTCTCTCTTTTTTATTTAACTATTTTTGAAAATATTTTAGGTTAGTATTAATGTTTAGTGAAGGTTGTTTTGTCTGAGAGTTGTGGAGTTCTAAAACAAATTGGCAAACTAGGATTTTAGGCCACTGGGCTATGGAATCAATCAGGGATAATTCACTGGATTAAGTCAAATTGTTGAGGTATGAGTTCAACAGGAAGGTTAACAGAGTAAAAACAAACTCTGGGGCTTGAATGGATGATATTTCTACTCAAAACTAGAGGGCAATCAAGAATCCTCAAGTTAGGATTAGAAAGAGGAAAGGAAGATAGGTCAACTAGCATAGGGCAATTAAGAATCCTATACCAGGAACTTATTAAAGAAAAACTACAGGGATAGAGGAGCAGTTAAGAATTCCTTTATCGAGATAGTTTAGAAGAAAACTTTTAAATGTTACACTGTTGATATCAGAGACCAATAAAGCTAATTCTGATATACTTTGACTATTTTACCATTTAGATTTAAGATGCATGAGACATTGGAACATCTAGAAAAAACATAAAATCACAAGGATAAATACTTATTTGTAATTATACTACATAGAAATCTAATGAAATGTCCTCAACTTTCATTCCTTTTCCAACAAAAATCCAAATTTGAGTACAAAAGCTTTCTCAGCTTGACATCATAGATTTACAGAGATGTTATAGAATCCACCCACAATACCTCGAATGGAGAAGTATTTATACAAAAACTACATCAAAAATATCTCATAACTACATGAGATTTATTCTAGGGAATTCAGACTATCTTTTACAAAAAGACAGAGACAGATGTAAAATTGATCGTTGATGTCCCTTTATTTATGGAAGAGCAGGAGGTTGAAACTCGAATTTGCCTCTGGTTGTTGCTTTAGTAATTGTGTGTTGGATCTTTACTTAGTTTTCCCTACTGATACTCTTTACCTATTTATGGTTGACTGAAGGGACAAATGGCTATGGTGAATGCTTTGCTGGGTGCACACAATAGTCTGCAGTGGCCTGGAGTCCAGCAACTGATGATGGTTGATGGTTGGGAGTAAGTTGCTGGTATGGATGTACTCTATGTGTGCATGGAAGGCAGAAGTTTATTTTCTCGGTAAAAAGGGAAAACAATGAGTATTTTTGTTCTTATGTACAAAGTCAAAGACTTTTGGTGAGTGAATGGGAAAATGATAGTTGGAGTTAACTAACCGATGGGACACTTTGTTATTAGGCGGAGGCGGTAAGTGGGAGCGGTAGTGGTTTTCATTGCACAACTTTTGGGAGGTTTGTGGTTTTCACAGAGGGTCACGCGATGCCACAAACTGGATGACACGTAGCATTGGTGAAAAGTCAAAACAACTTTTATCATGTGGTTACTGTTTGATCGAAAGGCCCACGTGATATTACCGAGAGTCGTCGGATAAGGGAAGGTGTATCAAATGGCAGTCAGCAGCAGAAAGTGTTAGGGAGTTATGGAGGGGGCCCGATGGAGTAATCAAAATAATTAAAATGATTTTAATTATATTGGGGATGATATGATTAGACGAATGAAGGATTAATAACTTTAGTGATATAGGGGGTGAATGTATTGGCGAAGAGGTTATTAATTAATCCAAGTGATTAATTAATCCCTTTTTAAAACATTGGGGGGGTGTTTGGCTCTTAATTAATCACGGTTTGATTAATTAATTCAACTAAATTAACTTTATTATGGTTTATTTTTCAAACAATGAGGAACGGATATTTATTTATTATGGGATTTTTACTAATAATACGAGAGAGGGTAATTTGTTTCGGGAGTTAAATAAATAATAAGAATTAAGAGCTAATATGACGATGGAAAAGAAAATGCGGTGAGTAAATGTTTTTGAAAATACATTCATCATCGAACATTATAACTTAAGCTAGAATGTATTTGGGGGCATTTTAGAAAGAACCATTTATTTTTCCTTAGTGAAAGAATGATTTTACCTTAGGAAAAGGATTTGAAGGGAATGAATGAATTGTGAAGGGGGTGAATTTTGATGAAGGGATTTTAGCACTTTAGGCCTTACAAGTTATTGGGCCAAGGGTTCGGTCCCTCCAGAAGCCAGAGAAATGCTCTGAACCCCTTTAACTTTTAGGTTGTTGGTGCCTTTATTACTTATGCTAAATTAGTAAAATTTAGGGGAAAAAATGAGTGAGGAGGTCAATTAGTTTGACTTTTGTCTATGATGTAAATATCTTCATTGTCATCCATATCTTTAAGTGCTTTTGATGATGAAAGTATATGACTTGATATCTGGATAATCATTCATCGTACATAATTCTGCAGCCATTCATCTACTTGCCCTACCTACTTTATCCTACCATTTTTTCTTCTTTTATTAGGGTGTACTTAAACTAGCAAACCCTTACCAAAACCTTTTCTTTTCTTTTACAATGGAAATCTTTCTAAGTCTATCCTTATTACATCCAAGGGCTCGGATTAAACTGTTGAGCTCCTTTTATTCACTCTACCTATCTAATTATCTACCGAGATTAAACAGTTTCGTCAGATTTTATTCTCTATCTCTAAGCATGAAATTCAAAACATGAAATAACCAAGATTAAACTATTTGGTTACCATGTATCATGGCATAAGTAACAAGTTGCACACAATCATTTATACAAAATTTGAAATAGTAGCGGCATTTGGACTTGCACACTTCATGGCCTTTTAATTTTCTTTGGGGTTCATTTTCTTTGATTTTTTGACCTTTTCTTTATTCTTTTTTCCCTTTGATTTTTCTTTTAGGGCATACCCTCCTTACATTTTTTAATTTTTGATTTTTCACAAATATGTAAAACATTTGCGACAAGAAAATGTATGTACATATTTCAGAGTTAAACCAGGTCAATGATGATATATGACAACTATTAGTATAGGAACATAATAGTGGCTCCACTTGGGGATGGCTTTTCCTGGTAGAAAGTCAAGAACTGTAGATCAGTCACCTTTGAAAGACTTTGTTTGTGCTCTGCAAATCTTCCTTTTCCTCTTGCTTTATTTATAGGTATAACAGTAATACTTTTGAAGCTTAAGGCCTTTTGTTTGGGCTTCAACTTCAAAACTTTTACCATCCAATCAACACTTGACTGTAAAAGGATAGAATATATACAGTTTAAAAACTTGGTAAGATTAGAAACTAGGATTGATGTAGTGCTTTAACATTTGACCATTGACTGGTCCTCCTTCGATCTCTGCACCATCCAATTCTTTAAGAAAATATGCATTATTTCCTCTGAATGCATATATTATGTATGCACCTTTCCACAGGAAGTCAAAATTCCCATGTTTCCCTTTGTCCTCTCTTCTTGAATCCCACTTTAACACTTTGTCTCCCAGATAGAAGTCTTTTGCTTTGGTCCTTTTGTCAAAACATTTCTTAAGTTTTTCTTGCAGTACTTGAGCTTTGTTGTATACTTCCTCCCTGGTCTACTATAAATGGATAGTCTAGTCATTTCTCCTCTGTATATCATTTGGTTCCTCTTGGGCTTCCTGAAGTAATTTCATGACTAGAACTCCCAAAGATGAGGGGTAAATTGCCTCCATTCCATACACTAGCTTATAGGGATTGGTTCCAACGGATTTCTTAGTTGTAAGCCTATCAACCCACAAATCATTGGTTAATTTCTTGTTCCAAGTTTTCTTATTCTCTTCCAATAGTTTTTGATAATATTCATTAAACTGTTATTGGAGGATTCTGCAAGTCCATTCCCTTGAGGATAATAAGTTGTGGAATGACCAAGTGTTATATGATACTTGTGACAAAAATCAATCATTTTCTTTGACTTGAAGGCTGCAACATTATCTGTGATGATTTTGTTAGGAAAACCAAACCTAGACACAATATTAGCCTCTAGAAAACATATTATTATAGTATCAATAGCCCGTTTGGAGGGAATAGCTTCTATCCACTTGGTAAAGTAATCAGTTGTAGTGAGTATACATTTATGCTGAGTACAAGAGGGTGGATGGATTTCTCCAATGAAGTCAAGACCCCATTGTTGAAAATGTTTTTCTGTGGAAATAGGTTTTAAAGGCAAGGGTAAAAGTTTTCTTTTGCCTTCGAAGATCTGGCATTTATGGCAGGAAGTTACAAATTTTTTAACATCTAAAAACAAGGTTGACCAATAAAATTTAGCTCTTAGAATTTTATCATCATTTGACTTCTAGTAGAGATGTCCACCACAATCCCTTACATGATCATTTTCTAAGTTATAGATCTATACCCCTGCCCCTGCACCTAGTTTGTTTACTGGACCATCAAACTCTAAATGCCATAAAATTTCATGTTCATAATTTGTCTCCGAAGTAGTGGAATCTTTCTTAGCTAAGGTATCTGGATTTTCTTTGTAATCTGATATCTCTTGAATTTGGACAGTTGACCTTTCTTTTATAATTTCTTTTGGTTCTGCTGCTATATCATTTGGAGTATCTTCTGGATTAGTTTCTACATCATAGAGAATAAAGGAATCCATATCAGAATGCACTGAGTAAATGGGAAAGTTTTGAGGCTTCTCCTGACTACTCACTACATATTTCATTAAAGTTTCTCTATATAGCTTCCTTGGTTGTCCAAAAATAGATATGGTGGTGTATGACATGTCTAATTGTAGAGACCCTTGAAGTTTGGTGCCCCGGGATTTGGACAACAACATGCCATACTTGGATGTGATATCTGCTACAACAATGTCCACGAGTATAGTTTTGGCAGGGTATTGGACTAGAGAAACACACAAGGCCTTAATAAGTCCTAAACACCTAACTTGACTCAAAATAAAGGAAAATAAATCCTTATAGGGTCTAGTGATGTCTAAGTTAAATTTCTCCATAATAGACTTGGGCATGAGGTTATGCGAGGCACCAAAGTCAAACATGGCATTATGCAAAATCTTATCATGGATATATTAGAAATAATACTGAGAGGGGGGGGGGGTGAATTAGTATTATCAAATCAAACACATTTTCGTTTCTATACTCAGATTCATATACGCTACTTCAGTTAAGGGAACCCGCGTGTACATTAAACTGTGTCTAATGAAACTAGCGGATAACCAATAAACTTATGATTCAATTAATTCATTAAATGTTGATATTTAATTAGTGCATCAGAGCTTCATAAATCATATGAACAGTAAAAAGTTGCAGTAAAACAAAACAGATCATCACACACAAGAAGCATACATGAACACCATGATATAAGGTGGAAACCCAATGTGGGTGAAAACCACCCGCTGTAATTTGTCTCTATCTTCTTTTACTAAGAAGCTTCCTTTTACAATATTTCTGTACTGGTGTAGTCTTATACTAGTATGTAGGCTTCTACCTACAAAAGGCTACAACCTCCTCCCATTCTCTAACTTCTCCTGGAAGGGAGCTACAACCTCCTTAGCTCTTGTACTAGCTGATCTGTTTACTAGCACGTAATCACCGACCTACCGAGGGCTCCAACCTTCACTCGTTTTCCAGCTACTACTGCAAGGGAGATACAACCCCCTAGCTCTTGTACTGGCCAATATGTTTACGAGTACGTAGGCACTGGCCTACAAAAGACTACAATATTTTCTCTTCTTCCAGGGACCACATTTCATAACTTTTCAGACTGGATACTCCTGAAGCACAACACCATAATTTGAAGGCCACATTTCATCTAATTTTCATACTGGACCCATCAATATCATTGAAGTACAAAATCAATCAACACTAGAATCATCAACATTTGAATCACCCAATACTGAATCACTGAAACCCTGTCAACAAACCGCAGTCACTAGAACACAGAGCAGAACACAGAACTCTGCAACAATGTTTATATCTAACTGTATCATCAAAAATCATGCATTAGAGTGCATACGCTACTTGGAAGAGCCGAACCAGTGTGTATACGCAAATTCACCAAAGCGAACCAGCGTATATGTCATTAATTACTTACATATAACTTTGCTGCACTTCCTGACTTCAGACATACCCAGATCATTACTGACACTAGTAAACAATCATCAGAACTCATCAATAACCAGAACCACCTGTAACTTTAAACATCATAGCTCATATGGTATACGCTACTTAGATGCATCTAACCTGCATATGTATGGGCTTTTATCATAGTCAACCAGCGTATACATCTGTAAATATTCATTCATGATTTGCAGCGATTCCAAACTTGAGTTATACCCAGATCATAATATTTATAGAACATTACATGCATCAGTATACAGATCTAGAATAAACATGATCAAACCTTATAGAGATGATTCATTCCAAGCCATTAGATCTCAATCTATCCTTAGATCTTGTTCTCCATCAATCGCTGAGATTCCTCCTTAGCTTAGATCAAGCAAGGCATCATGAACCCATAACCTGCATACTGGATCGCATACTTCATCCAATATTTGAGACTTACTTGGTACCTTTCCCTAATGATCTTCTCATCCTTTTATAGTATTAGGACTTTAATCAATACCATGGTCCAAAACCACCTAGAACCAATACCTTGGACCAGATACTTGGGATCAACATGTCGGACAAGATACCTTGGACCAATACCTTGGATCACAATACCATGGTCCAAATACCATGGACCAAAACCAAACGTATGTGCCTTTCCTTGCATGAGAGTACATGTATGCATGTACGCACCTTTTGGTTGGCTAACCCATGTGTATACGCAACTTTATCAAGGGTAACCTGCGTATATTTCTTTTTCCTCATTCTGTGAGCCTGAGTTGTGATCTGTCATCTTAGTAAGTTGCCATTGTATCATAATGCCAACAATCTCCCCCTTTGGACTTGATGGAAAAGTTATCTTGCCATACTGAGAACTGTCATCTTAATGAGTTGTCATTGCTCATTACATCTGAACTCATTCCTTTGAGTCGCCTTGCATCCCATGTATTCTGTCACATTCTATATCTCTTTTGTAGATTCATCTAGTTATATATTAGTTAGTTGTTCTGCTACAAGTGGGTTTCCATCAAGTACAACACATGCATCATAATGCCAACAACGTCCCCCTTTGGACTTGATGGCAACAACCATACCAAGTCACTCTCCCCCTTTGACATCAAGGGCAAAGGGTAGACCAAGATATTCTCTTCCTTGATATACATTCCGCTGTCCATACTCCCCCGATACCTGCTAGAATATCTAATTGAGCTTCCCCTTTGTATATGCCAAGGTGTACCAATTTGTCCATGCTCCCTTTGAGTACATGCTAAAATCTCTGCTTTGCTGACGTGTGTTGTTCATGCTCCCCCTGACTGTAAGAAAGGTCTGCAAAAAGTTGTTCTACGAGAAGAACATGACTCTATCATAAATGACCTTCCTATCACCAAAGACTCATACATACATCCATCTCTAAACCAAGTGGGGATATACCAATATTGACTCATCCACCCAACCAAGTGGTGATACACCAGATACCAATTTCTTATACATGACTGAAATATTACATTATCCTTACAAATTACATCATATGACCAAAAGGGATTCATCAAATGACTACAATAGATAGAGACAAACTATTCCATCATGAGTCTTGATATGACCTTTACGTGACATTTATAACAGAGACCAAGCATCTAAATAATACCATGATGGTCATCAACAACTATCATACACAATGTATGATCTACTCCTTAAACATTTGTCAACAACATCTAGACCAACAACCTATATAAGTCCATTAGTGTATAATTAATCAACCTATAACAAGGTATGTCTGCATATAGATATCAACTCATCCTCTTAAACAGAATTCTGCATATGACATACAGAATCATTCACATTATATCATATGTGAAAAACACCATAGCCATCTCATCAACATCAAAATCTCCAATACATTTAAGTAATATGATATGACTTGGTGGAGACGGGCGATGGAATGCTTTGTGCTCTAGGGTTTGAACACTTGCAGCAACGGCAGACTGTGCTAGACTACAGAATCCCTGCAATTTCTAACGGACTCAGGCTCTTTCATTCACAGGTTAGAGTGTACCCTACTTCATGGAGTCCCCGCAGGGGGACGGCGATGAACCTCCCCCACAAAACGAAAATGAGCAGCTGCTGAATCAGGAAGAAACTGGAACTGCAAACTAGAAAGAGGACAGTGAGGATTTGAAAGATCAATAGACAAAACAAGACGAAAAGCCACCAGAGGTATGCTCAGCTACATGCAAACCTATTGCCTCTATGCACGCAAAGGTAGTACTACTAGGCCATCGAATCAATGCAAAGATAGAGTACATGAAAGATCACGCTCTAATCAGGAATTTCATCGGTCTATGGCCAACTAAGAAGGCTTTAAGGAGCTGGATAAATGTGAAATGGCACCCCAAAGGACATATAACCTTACAGTTAGGACCAAAAGGGTTCTTCACTGCCATCTTCAACTTCCTAGAGGACAGAAACAGGGTCCTGGATGGAGGGCCTTACTTCTTTAATGCAGCTGGTCTATTTCTCAGAGGATGGGTGGAATGCTTCAACCCAGACAAGGAGGATCTTAGTTGGGCTTCGGTGTGGATCCGCTTATACTCGCTGCCGGTGGAATACTGGGAGGAAGGCTCCCTACAGGCGATTGGTAATACTCTGGGCAAGTTTGTCAAGATAGCAGAGGAAACAAAAACATGCAGATACACCTCTTTTGCACGTATATGCGTCTATATTAACCTCAAGCAGGCTCTCCCAGATGCGGTAAGCATATCTCACTATGATATTGAATGGGTTCAGTCGATTGATTATGAACATGTGCCTTTTAAATGTCAAAGATGTGATGCCTTGGGTAATTTATTCAGAGACTACCCGTTAATGAAAAAACCCTCTCCTCCCTCTGGTCCAGAAGCATCTGAAGTAGGCGGCTTCATCAAAGTAACAAATCGCCGAAAATCCCACAAGAAACAAGATCCAAAGACTAAAGTATTGCAAACCGGCCCTTCTATGCCTTCAACAAGCAACAATTTTGGTGCTTTAACTCATTAGCTGGACCCGCAAATGGAATTTCCTACACCACCAGAGCTAGAGTCAATGAAAGACAACAACACAAAGATGGCAAATCCCACAATGCCTAATGCAGATACGCTAGGCAAGGAAGCTTCAACCTCAGACAAGCAAAAAGAAATATTATGGAACACTCAAGTTATGCCGATGGAGATACCACATTCAAATGCAAACCAGGAAGAGGATCCGACTGAAGAATAAAATTATCCACAATTCATGGAGGAAGAAATAGAAGCAATAGGTATTGGGGATTTGGACATCCCATGTCTGGAAAAAGCATGCACAACAAACAACTTTGACAACGTTCCTATGGGACAACTTAAGAATCTGGAAGAAGTACTATCTCGGGCACAACAGAAAAAATATCTAGGTATACAGACTGGAGACCCCTAGGATGGTAGATTCATAGCGAAAGATATCAAAAAGTGGGGAAGGAAAATTGATTTACAAAGAACAATCACAATAGGACAATTTCTAGTGGATTCCGGTAGGTATTCCAAGTTAACCAAGTACTACAACACTGAAAAAAATCCTTCCCAATGAAGTTAATCTCTTGGAATATAAGAGGGCTTAATAGCTCAAGGAAAACTCGAATTCTTAAAAACATGATAAAGTAAGAAAATCCTCAAGTCTTGCTCTTGCAAGAGACCAAGTGCAATTTTAATGCATTAGATAGATTAGCTGCTAAAATATGGCCTGGGAGTCTCAATAGGGCGGTGGATGCGGATGGCGCCTCTGGAGGCCTAGCAATTATCTGGGATTCAAGAGCTATCAGGCTCAACAATTTCTATGCACACAAGAATTTTCTACAAGCAATATTTCACATTATAGGCACAAATATACACAGGCTCTTAACTAATGTATATTTTCCATCGGAGACTTCTCTTAAAGCGGGTATCCTAAACTCTCTCTCTGAAATTAACCATAACAGATCGCTCGCTCTTTGGATTGCTGGACGCGATTTCAATATGATTACAAAACTAGAAGAAAAGAGATGAGGAACATGCAGAGGAAGTCAGGAAGGGTCAATCCTAAAGGACATCATTTAGAATAATTGTCTCATTGACCTTCCCTTCAATAATGGAGTATTTACATGGAATAATAGAAGAGCAGGGAACCAACAAATAGCTTCTCGGCTGGATAGGTTTTTACTCTCGGACAATACTATTCATCTAGGTGGAGACTTCACAGCCTCTATCCTACCATTCTCGGGCTCTGATCACTGGCCCATTTCCCTCCAATGGTCTCGTTTGGGAAACAAGCTCCGCAGACCATTTCTCTTTGAGGTCTTCTGGTTGCCTCATCCGGAATTCCAAAAATTAATCAATACAGAATGGAACAGCTTCTCTCCTCCTCCAGGCTAAAAAATGTTCCAATTCCAGCAAAATCTCAAGCACTTAAAATGCAACATCAAGCATTGAAATCACACATCTTTTGGCAATATATTTCATGGTAAAGCAGCCCTTGAGCTAGATATGAAGCAACTACAGCAGAAGATTATCATTAATGGCCAATTAGAGGAACTGTCAGAATAGGAAAAAACCCTTGAAATGCAACTTGCTGAAAAGGATAAGCACGAAGAAACGTTATGCAGGCAAAAATCAAGGGTCAGGTGGCTCAAAGATGGAGAGAAAAACACTAAATTCTTTCATAGCACTACAATCCAGCACAGGATGCATAATAATATAACTCATATTCAAAACGAGCAGGGAATAAAAGTGGAAAAGCATGAATATATTGAGAGTACACTATGAAACTATTTCAAGCAAATGCATCGAGAGCCAAATGGTGACAAAACATAGGCTATAGAGAAAATTACCTGAAATATTCCCAAACTAATCTCAGAAGAGCATAACCAAAAGCTTCTCAAGCCTGTTGATCTCCAAGAGGTGGAATATGCAGTGCGAGAACTGAAAGCAGGCAAAGCCCCAGGCCCGGATGGATATACCTCTAATTGTTTCCATAAGTTTTGGGAGCTAATCAAGATGGAAGTCTGGCAGGTGGTGGAGGAGTCTCGATCCTTGAGATGGATGTTTCCAGGAGTGAATGCTACTTTAATATCCCTAGTTCCCAAGGTGGAACAACCAAGCACACCTGACAAGTATAGACTAATAGCTCTATGCAACATAATCTATAAGATCGTGTCTAAAATTATAGCATCTAGGCTCAAACTTCTGCTTCCTCTCATCATCTCGCCCGAGCAATCTGGATATGTTGAGGGGAGGCAGATCACGGACGGGATCATCCTGACTCATGAAATAATTCACTCTCTGAAGATCACTAAGAATCTAGGTATGCTCCTCAAACTAGATCTTTGAAAGGCTTTTGATAGCCTAAGTTGGATGTATATTGAAAAGGTTCTAATGGCTTTTGGATTTGCTGCTCCCTGGGTTCGATGGATTATGAGCCTCATCTCATCCTCTTTTTTCTCAGTTTTAATCAATGGCATACCCTCCTCTACGTTTCATCCTACTCGGGGCATCAGGTAGGGAGGCCCCCTCTCCCCTTTTCTGTTTGTAATCATGGCCGAAGGTTTAGGTCGCAGTATCAGGTCGGCTCAGCAATCCATGCAACTCAAAGGCCTCTCCTTCCATAATTCCCCTGCTTTAACCCACCAGCAATTTTTATATGATAACATGCTTTTTGGGCATCCTTCGGTCCAGGAGGCGTGCCAGCTCAAAACCCTTTTGACAAACTTCTCGGAGGCCTCTAGAGCCTCTATCAATAACTCCAAATCTCAAATATTTTTCTTTCATACCCCCTCTGTAATTAAGTTAGCCATAATCCACATTCTGGGTTTGTCTTCAGCTAAACTCCATTCTACTTATTTAGGTGCTCCTTTGATTGCCTCAGCCCTAAAGCACTCTTCCTAGAGAATCCTTTTAGAAAAACTGTAGGCGCGTCTTTCCTCATGGACACACAGTCTCTTAATATGGCAAGTCGTCTTGTCCTCATAAAAGCAGTTCTTCAAGCTATGCCTTTATACCTATTCTCCATCCTTGCTGCTCCCAAATGGGTTCTTAAAGAAATCATTAGTCTCCAAAGATCCTTTCTTTGGGGTAGTAGTGGCCTCAGGCGAAAGTGGGCTCTAGTCAAATGGAATACGGCATGTCTTCCAAAGAAAAGAGGCGGTATTGGTCTACGAGAGCCCTCTCACAGCAATGAAGTTATGGGGGCTCGAATCTAGTGGAAATGGCTAACTGAACCACTCACCCCTTGGGCCTCGCTATGGATAGCTAAATATGCCAAAAAATGCCCAATGGAGGAACTAATTAGATTATCAAAGATCAGCACAGGTTCAATCATGTGGAACTCAGCCAAGCAGCATAAGAATCTCATTCAGCAGCATAGCTTTTGGGAAGTGAAGAATGGTAACAATGCAAGGTTTTGGGAAGACTCTTGGCAACGGATGCCCAAACTCAAAGACAAAATCCCTCTCAGTCCTCATTTAGAACAGGATATGCACCTTGATGATACGGTGGGAAACGTCTATAGGACCTCATCAAACCAAGAGTATAGAGAATGGCTCCAAGCTACTCAAATCTTAAGACATGAGTAGAGGCAAGTCCAACAAATCTTGGACAAAGAATTAATGAAAAGGAAAATTCAATACTCTGAGGAAAAGGACATTCTTAGGTGGGGATATGAAGAAAAAGGAACCTTTTCTATGAGAGAGGCCTACAATATCCTTATAAAGGAACACATGGTGTTAGATCTGCTATGGAGCAAAATATGGGACCCCTCCATATGGCCGAAAGTGTCCACCTTTCTTTGGCTCCTCTGCCACAACAAGATCCTCATGTGGGACAATCTGAGAAAAAGAAATTTCCATGGACCCTCCATTTGTCCCAACTGTAAACAGGATGATGAAACCATAAAGCATCTGATGCATTATTGTCCGTTGGCACACAAGCTTTGGCAAAACATCAGTTTCCGCTGCCAAAAGGATGGCAGATCTAACGAAGATATCACTGCTACTGTGTGCAACTGGGACCACAACCCATATCAAAGTAAGATCTTAAATCTTCTCTGGAAGCTCATTCCAGGCTTTGTTTTATGGGCCATTTGGAAGGAGAGAAACGGTAGAATATTCAAGGATCACACCAGATCACTAGAAGATATCTGGAAAATAATACACCAAAATATTGAAGAAACCATATCTCTCAAGACCTGGTATCAAGAGGATTTCCCAACTATCCCCAAAGAACAATCAATTTGGAATAATTGGAATTTCCAAAGGAAGAAAGATCAGCTAATCAAAGGAACAAAGCCGCCGAGAAGCCACTTGCCTGAGAAATGGATACCTCCCCCCATGAATATGTACCAGCTAAATTTTGATGGGGCCTCAAAAGGTAACCCATGGAATTCTGGCTTTGGAGGAATCTTTAGAGATCACAAGGGAGCTCCTATCTTAACTTTCCTAGGTTCAAGAGGATAGGATACCAATAACTCAGCAGAATTGGAAGCTCTTTGGCAAGGGCTACTTATGGCACAAGGTAAGGGCCTCTTTCCTCTTATAATAGAGGGAGACTCTCAAATCATCATCAAAATGGTCTCAAGAATCCTACAAGGCTCCCCATCCTGGAAGGTAAGCAATAGTTGGAGAATGGAAAATAGGTTACAGTCTATTGAATGCTGGTTTTCTTCCCACAGGGTTGATACTCTAAAACACATTCGCAAAGAAGGGAACAAAGTCTCGGAATTACTAGCTAATATGGGAGTTGACTGCGGGATGCATCTACATGTTGGATCAATTTCTCGCCTAGCCTCTGAATCTCAACTCTTGGATTATAATAATCTAGTGTAGAAGGAAATGCCACAGATGGAAGAAGCACCCCCGGATGCGGGTGGCACAATTGAATTTAATGAAACTCATGCAAGTTAATAAAACCAGGTACTGCCAGCTGCAGGGCAACGTGGCCTCCTGGGTTTTCACCTCGCGCAAGAGGAAGGTAGTTATTAAGGTTGGATATTGCAAGATTTTCGCATTAATGGAGTGTGCGCTTCAACGCAACACTGTGATTGTTATAATCATGTCGACCCTCTGTGTTCTATTCACTCCTCACGCTCAGTCTTACGGCTCTAGGCTCTGGTTTGATGTGGGTTTTGGTGATAGGCAGAATCTTGCAAACAAAGGCAAGCTTCAGGCAGGCTCTCTGTCTTTCTGGGAAAGTTTCGATTACACCAAGGTTCCCCATGGAAGGATTAGCACAATGTTAAGGGGTAAGCTATCCAAAGCTCTTGAATTTAGAATTGGTCATGCTGCATATCCATCTCGAGCTTTCTCTGTGTGTTTAATTTGGTCTCTGGGTCATTCTTGCCATACCCCTGCTCCTACCTCTGGTCTCTCTGATCTCTCTGTGCCTTCCCCTTCGCTTGTCATAATGGCTCGCCAGAGCAGGAGTAACCATTCTGGGGGGTGTCGAGGCAACCGCAATCATCCTTATGTCGGTCATTCTGGGTACCCTGCACATTCGCCCATTAATCTTCCCTCCTCTCATGAGGATTTGCCTCCCCTGAGCCCTGGGCGCAAGCCTATTCCAAACAGTGCTTTCCAAACAACGCATTTCAAATTTCAAAGCAATTTGAACATGCCTCTGATTACTGCTCACATTACCATAATCCTTTCGGAAGAAGAAAATCAAATCTCCGCTCTATCATGCGTTGCTCCTAATCCTTCTCAAAGCATTGAGCATTCAATGGATGAGGGAGGTCCAGAAATTCGGCAAAGTGACAAATTTGGTCAGGAGTACATTCCGCCCATAAGCATTGCTTCCCTTGAGGACATTTGCCCAGTTGCTGGGGAAGGGACTATAGGTGCCACAATTCACTCCTTGGCGAACCCTATCAGCAAGACAGATGGCAATGAGAGTCTAAGGATTGGAAGCGCGTGTCCGGTTGCGGAGAAGACTCCTGGGGAGGATATGGAAGCGTAATGCCACCTGTGACCACTTTTCTCCTTTTTGTTTTTAGTACTGCTAAGATGGCCACCTCCAGGATTTTTTGCTTACAGTCAAGGTTCAACATCGTCAGTCTGCTGTTTTGGCTTCCTTTTGGGGTAGTGGTGGTCCTCTTACTGGCTGGTCTGCTAAGAATTTTGGCTTTTCTACTACCAATGTCTCTTTCTTCTTTCTACAAGTCTATCTCGAGGTTTAATATCTGTTTTCTAGCTCTATGTAATTGCTATCCCCAGGTTCCTTTTGTAACGGGGCAGTTCTGCTGTGTTGATTACTCTCGGGCTCTGACCCCTGAAGCCTCAACTCCATGTAAAAATATTTTGCTTTACAGTTAATATAATTTAGTCTTTGCAGAGAAAAAAAAAACATCAATATCTCCATGATCTTATATATCATCCAAGTATCATCACTTGGGAACATCTGCATCAATCAACATATGTAGGTATCAACCTATCATCGTGTAGGTAAGAACTCATCATCATCATGTCTCCAACAAGGCAACTTTTAGTAATCATCCATGTATCTAGCATACTATATATAGCACTATGTATCTTGAGCTCAAGATCATTTATCAAGACTTCTTGATATCATCAATAACAACAATCCTCATCCATGTGAGTGCCAAGAACTATACGAAATCTACATCATAATTGTATTATATGTCGACAACAACGTATGGGTGACTCATCATCAAGTCATAAAATTGTGTATTTAGGATTTTTACTTCTCCTTATCCTTATGAAGATCACCATGTAAGCACCATATATGCATCATCAGGGAATCAACCACAAATCTAATCTAAACACCAACTATGTAACCCCAAGAATCATATGAGATTTTGTCATGGACAACTCATAACCATATCATAGCAATATGTATCATTTAGCCATATAAGCATCATCACCAAGGACTACTAACCATAATGCCAACAATGCATTATTAAAAGCATATGCTCCCCCTGAACTTGTACCATCTTGTTTACAATCAGATCTGATCATGCATATATCAACAAGAAGTATCAATGCATCATCATCATCAAGTTAGGATCAAAACACTTCTAAACATCTTACAAGTATCATGACATGTCCATACATCATCATCAGATTGTAACCATTATCAAACAGACCAGGTAATGAACTGAATCATATCATGCCCTTTTCCTGAGCCTATCCCACTTCTTTTCTGAAACTAACATATATGTGACTATGCAGAGTCTAACTCACATATATACACGAATTCTCTTTATGAAACTTGTGTATTATATTGAGAACACTAAAGGTTTACACTTTCAACCTCCTTTGAGTCTGTTATGTTTGTACATTTTGTTGTGCCACATCTTTCAAACTGTTCTTCCTTCTTGTTCCATATCTTCAAGTGTGATGATGTTTTCTCCTTTTGGTAAGGTTCCTATACTTTGTTCTTGCATTCCTTTGCTATATGTCCTAGCTTGTTACATGCATAACATCTTACATTTTTCATATTCCTTCTGTAGCAATCAATAGCTTTGTGACCAAACATATTGCAAGAAAAACAATATCCCTTAAAGTACTTGGAATGTGATGATCTTTCTGTGTGATGGTCTTGAGCCATTCTACTTCTGCATTTGGCTACAACACGTCAAAGATTATGACATACATAACATTCAACATTATTCATCGAAGGAGTAAAGGATTTTATTTGAAGAATTTCTTTCCTTGGTTGTTGATGGGATTAACCTCTCCTCTCCTTGTTGAGTATTTTAGATTGTGCATTAGAGTTCCTTGTCTTATCTTGCGAACTAGATTCACCTTCAACAAATTCATGAAAACCAAGACCAGTTTTGATAGCAGTGTTGAGGGATTTGCTCCCCTAGGGCTTTTGGGTGGAAACCATAGCAGACTGAAATTTGTCTAAACAGAGAAACACACATTCACACAGCCATTATGCTATTATAAGCAAATTCTATAGTAAGAGGGGCATACCTCAGGTCCTACGTTCGAGAAGTTCCTTAAGGGTCCAAACCCTTCTTCAAGTCCCTTTCGCTCGTTTGTCCTACAAAACAACCAATTCCAAAGAATACAATGGTATATGGACAAAGACTTATAAAGATATCATCTTCATGTTATAAAAGAAGGTAGTTAGTTATGAGCTTCAAACAACCATTCACATATGAATTCAAACATGAACATCATAAACATAAAGAAGATGCATATCAGGAACCAAGACGTGTTTCTTTATTATAGACAAATGGAATGTACAAAAGGAGTAATATCACCTGAGTAACCTTTCGCAGGCTCCAAGCAAAGCTTCCTTCCGGATCCATCTAGCCTCAAGCCTTTATCATATCTTCTTCCAAGACTCAGTCCATGATGCCATAACTACTGGATGAACATCAACACACAAGGAAACAAGAGTTTCCTGTACAAATGGGGGAAGTGCAGAAGGCAAAAGGGTCTTCAGACCTGGTCAAAGAAAAAATCTCAGTATAATAACCTTTCTCTCTCTTCTCTCCTCCTTTAGGCCTTCCCTTTTAGGTCTTTTTATACCTCTCCCAAAGTAGTTTTTTAGTTGGGAGTTGGTTGGGAACAGTTGGGCCATGGGCACTAATAGGTGATCCGCAGGTAAAACCCGCGATCTCCGCCTGAAAATAAGGAGTTTTATATTTTTTTAAGTGTTTTAATACATATACGTAGGTTGGGTATATGCCTACCCACGTATACACGCGTTTAACTCAGGGCAATGTCACGTACAAGGAATAAAACACTGTTTTTAAATTTGAGACTAGGTCTGAAAGGAGGGGTTGCCCTAGGCCATGAGTGCAGCATCACAAACCATAATAGTGAGATTTGGAGCTATGACAGATGCCCCCTAATATATGAGGTCAGAAGGGGTACATGATGGCCAAAATGTATTAAGCAAGTACATGGAAAGGAAATCTGCCAAAAATCGAGGAGTACTTCACCAGAATTCAGCTTGCCAAGCCACAAAAGGAGATTAGAAAGAAACACCATTTGAGGCGGGCATACCCATGCTCAGAGAAAGCAAAGCACGTCTGCATATCAAGTACAAGCGGATCCACTAAGTATACAAGT
>APFE030302116.1:32950-135237 GCA_000404065.3 Pinus taeda
AGGGGAACACTCAATTCCGATGAAGAGATTCTCGATCGTGTTAGGGTCCCTAGAGATGTTTATAGGTGTTGTTTTTGAAATCACAGACATATTACCTTGGGCACGAACGTGTGCTGGAGCCAAAGGATTTTACACCATACAAACATCACTAGTACAGAGCTCGGAGAATCTAGATTCTACCTCTTGCAATGGAGGAAGAAAGTATGAACGATGGTGTAAATCTTCCCAAGGTTGATCTATACTCATCATTGCTTCAAGAATTTCTTCTTCCAAAGGTAAAACTGAATCTAAGCAATCCAAAGCAGAGGTAGAATCAAGGCTCCAAGCCGGGGCCACATTGCCATCTAACTCCTCATCGGAAAAAGGAGTAGAATGGTCTTCTGCAGAGTTGACGATAGACTGATATCTAAGCTCAGCTGCAGAGATAGGGAATGCCATTCCATTCCCTTGTCCTTCAACTAATGCGGTCATAGGTGAAGTCAAGGTCCAAGGGTATAAAAAATAACGAGTTCGAAAGAACCCTTCTCGAGAAGGCTCCTTAGATGATGAAATGGCATTGGTTTTAGCGATAGGGGAGGGAAACTCAAAAGTACCCATCAACGAGGAATACATCCCTACTCCTAAATTCTCAGTAGGCGGACGAGGGTTATCCACTAAAGCAATAGTAGAGTCGGAGCTTGCTTGAGGATCAACTGGACAATAATCCAATTGATCAACCTTCATGATTTTCCCCTCATGAGGAAAGCAAATGACACGAAACAGAATCGAAACAACGGCATCCATTTTGTATACCCAGTTCCTTCCTAAGAGGAGATTATAGTCTAGGTTAGCAACTACGACTTCTACTTCAATATTAAAGACCTTCCCCCCAACACATATAGGAAAGGCCGGGATAATCCCATGCAGCTTATGAGAATGGCCATCGAATGCAGTCAAGACAGTAGGTGAAGGAACAGAAGAAGGCGATCCAATAGCCTTCCAATATGACATCGACATGACGCACGTGGAAACCCCTTCATCAATAACGGTACGAAAAATGTTAATTTTCCGGTATGTAGACTTTATTTGAAAAGCCATATGATGAGGGAGTCATTTTTTGACATTTAACATGTCGAAAGTGAGCACTAAAGAATTAGTTGGATCAATTGCTCCAATCGTGGAAAGTAAAGCACTTCTCTGAGCCGGACATGACTGGAGAACCTCTAAAGCGAACATGGCGCACGGACTCTGAGCCAGATCCTCCACAATGGAGTAATTCTGGGTGGCCCTAGCATTAGGATTAATAGTCACGCATTGATCGGAACCTTTCGGTATCCGTGGCATAGTCTCAACAGGGGGTCGCTCGATATGAAGGTTAGTACTTCCGGGAACAGCCTTGTCCTTGGAAGTTTCTGCTTCACCATAATCATGTGACCGAGTAGCCACATGGATGTTAGAAACCATCATGAAAACATTCGATGACTTTTCCTCTTCCTGGTTGCCCCCTACGGAGGTTCCAGGGTTTGAACTCGCGCCAGCAAGAAGTTGCTGCCCTTGGGGAAAAGGGTTGGTTAACATAGCTTGGGAACTAGAAGTCCCTTGCTGGCCTAACAAGCGCTGAGTGTCTTCAATCTTGGGGAAAAGATGAGTTAAATGGCCTCCACTACATAACTTGCATGGAAACTTAACTTTCTTTTTCGACTCATTTCTACGAGCACTAGCATTATTGTCGGATTTATTTGCATCAGGCTTCCCATCTTGGTTCTTTTTCTTACCTCGTCCTTTCTTTTTCCCATTGGAATTTTGATTTCCTTTTGGGTTATCAGATTGGAATGCATTAATCGAAGAGGTTTGGGAAGCCGTAGGGTTAGACGATGTGACTTGGTTGTTAGAGGCAGTTTGTAAAGACAACTACTGCAATTGATTCAACAAGTTCACCATATTCGTTTCTACCGACCCAACAATACCATCTGCGTGGGGACCTGGCTTCGGCTTAGATACGTCAACCTTAGACCCAAGAGCATCTAGCAAGTATTTTTGTAGGATCCCAGACTGAGAGTAGATAAATTCTAATTGCTGGGCCCTAAAAATGGCTTGCTCCTTAGAATAGACCCCAGAAAAGGAGACATCCTTAGAGATCTCAGGTATCAAAGACTTCAAAAACCACTTGAGACAGTACTCCAGAGGGATTTCGGCTTTAATGAGCCTCTTTCTCTGTCTCCATTCCTGAATATGATCAGAAATGTGAGTTGCCTTATCCTGACGAAAAGTGGCCAGTAGTTTGGTTCCGGCATCATACCAGACAGGCAACTGAAAATGATTTAAGAAAATATTCACTAAGTCAGCGAATGATGTAAAGCTGCCCCCAGGAAACTCTATATACCATTTCGTCGCATTACTAGTCAAGGTGGATTGAAATAGTCTCAACCTAACCGAGTCATCGATCAGGGAGTTTGATGAGCACCACAAGCGGAACGTGGTTACATGGTTGCCTGGGTCCTCACCACTCTTCCATTCGAATTTTGGAATGTCCGAAGGGAGTTTGGTTGGGACCAGAGGCCAGGCCGGATTGTACTTGATTGGATCATTGGTTAACTTAGTGAGATCTGGCAAGTTCAATGTTGCCAGAAATGGAAGTCTAGGAGGAGCTTGGGGATTCCACCTTGACTGGGCAGAACTCCCAAAGCTTTGAAAAGATTGACCTGGATTTTAGAAGGCACCAGGCTACCCAAAGTAACCATTAGAACCCGTTGAGCCAAAAGGAATGCCTTGTGATCCAGCAAAACTCAGAGTTTGACCAACTCCGGCCGTATATCAACCATACCCGAAAAAGTTTCCTCCTAAAGGATTATAAGGAGTTGATAACCCCTGATATGGATTCCAAGCCAAAGCTAAGGGAGGAATACTTTGGAATGAACTAACTGTGGTATATGGCCTATTCCCATATTGGTCAAAAAATGGATTCCCAGTTCCGGCACTACTAAGCCTACGGTTATTCCAACCTTGGAAAGGATTGTTGCTTTATCCTATAGAAGAAAAAGGCATGGATCCTATCGTTGGGTTAGAATGTGGTATATGACCACTTCCGAACAGAAAACCTTGGAACAAAGCCGATCCACTCATCATGGACGTGGCGGCCCCAAATGAAGCTGAAGGAATGCCCTGTGAATGGGTGCCAAATGGGAAGAATCCAGAACCAAAAGAATTGGTTTGGGAATTTCCACTCATGGACGTAATGGAGGTAGACCCAACAAAAGACGTGATAGCAAAAGATTTGAATAAAGAGATGGAGGGGATGGAAATAGTTCCACCCCCTTGTAAAGATATGGGAGTCTGCACAGTCGTAGCACTTGTAGAAGCCATGCTTCCAGTAGTGGTCATCGAAGGTAAGCGCGTAGCGTAACCTGGACTTGATGGTCTAAGCGTTGGAGTCCCAACATATTGTAATACGTCTGGATGACTAGACGGTAGGGGAGAATTCAGAGCCGCAAACGACTCTGAAAGTTCTTCTACCTCTATGTTATTCTCCACTTGTAAGCGAACTCGAGAAAGAATTGGAGTGTTCCTCTCTTGTTCTGCAGAAGTACCAAGCCTTGCTTGAATATTGATGCCCTCGAGAGGAGGATCAATCCCCAATGCGTCAATTGCTGTGGGACGAAACCGACCTGTATTATTACCTCTGCACCTTCTAGGAGAAGGCACTAAACTCGGTGGTGAAAGACCACGAAGTCTTCGAGAACATCTAGGAGATTAGTCATCCACTTTGAATTTCTTGTTTGAAATCTAACTAAAGACTCAAAAAATTGAAAGCTAGGCCAAATAAGACCACAGAGCACACACTATAAAGTCCCTTAAAGATACAGCCAGTCAAACAACTTCCAAGTATTTCTGCTCCGGGTGATTAGGACCGGACAGCAAAATACGAGAAAGTGAAATAAGGGGCCTTTCAAAGATAGTCTGGGATGATGAGGGCCCAGGCCTATCAGGGAAGGTAACAGAGGAAGTTACGCTGACCTCCTAACAACAACCTACACCAGTGCAAGCCCCCAAGCTTCGCAAGGGTGCCCTCCAGTAGTACTATTGAGAGTGATACAACGTCGACCTTAGGTTCCACGAGATTCCCCTCCACAACCACCTATGTAGTTCCCTAGGAGTAGCAACTATGGATACCAACTCGTCACAGAATCCAGGCGAAACAGTCATGGGGTAAGTTCGGACAAGTTGGAGAGGGGGTATCTCTCTTCCCTGTCTTCAAAGACCCTCGTTCTTAACTCCCAGATCTGGAGATTTCCTGGTCTTCCTAATGCTATTGGATTTTCTCTCATTATTTAGACTCCTATGTTTGACGTTTAAATGGCCTTGGAGAGTTAACTCTCCACTCGCCAAATCCAAGGCCTTAAAACCCTAAAACTTGTTGGTGTATTTAACTTAAAAGAAAAAGTTCTAGTGAATTTTAGTTAGCGCTTGATTTTAAAATAGGTTGTTTTTTAAGTCAGGGGATGATGGAAGTGAAACTAGTGGTGTTTTTTCGACGCAAAAGAAATTAATAAAAACCTAACTATATGCATGTGCACTTGTCTTTGTTTTTCGATGAAGATTAATTTCTACAGGGTTCGAAGGGAAACTTCTAATAAAACAAACTTTTCTTTTTCTTTTCGTTAATTCACACTTCACACTCACAAAAGTTAACAAAGCTATGTATGCCTAAAGAGATGCAAATCTATCCTAATGCAACAACTATATGCTTGATGCAAGATTCAAAACAACTCTAAAAACAAGAAATGAAGGTTGCTTTGCTTATCAAATTTTCTTTTGCCACTTAGAACGTCTAGATGGAATATGAGATGCTACCATTCATTTCGTCTAAACACTAAAAAAAAAATCGAAGACAAACATAAATCACTTTCATTCACTAAAAGGAAACCAAATGAAAAACAAGTTCAAGAAAGAAAAATGAAGTCTTTCAAAAAGTTTTCTTCAAAGCAACAACAAAAGAGTCTTTTAAAAAATGCTCTCAACAAAACTGAAACTTTGTGATTGAAACAATAAGCAACAAACACTTTTGCAAGTTGACACCATACAATGGATAAAAACTCAACAAAAACAAATGTGTTTAAAGATGCTCTTTAACAATCGAAAGAAACAATGAAAGCTTTGGCAACAAAGACCAAAAAAGATCAAAAAGACAATTTCAAGAAAGTAACAATCGACAACTTTCATGAAACAAGAAGTGGATGGTCACAAAAAGCGGTTTTGTCAAGCAAACAAAAATTCACCAAAAACCAAATTCAACACAAAGATTGATACCAATATTTCTACCTTAGTAAATCAGAGCAACGAAGATTCCAACCAGAAATCTTGTGTTCTTTTAGTGAAAAACAATGACGCTTGCAAAAACAAAACAAGACCAATACTCCTTACAATCAGAGAGAAATCGGAGTAAGACGCTTGCTGTAAAACAAACAACTGATACTGAAAAAATTATTGTTTCAAACTGAATCAAACCACCAGACAAACCCTCAGAGACACAAAAATTTATAAATCTTGAAAATTGCAATATATACGCGACTGTACTTATGTGCAGCTTGCGTGTATATGTGATTGTGCCTAAGGAAACCTGTGTATACGCGAGTTTACTTCAGGAAACAAGCGTACGCACGCTTCTGTATCTAAGGAAAATAGTGTATATGAAAGATTTCAAGAAAAATAAAAAACAAACTGAAGAAACTGGCAAAACTTAGAATTCAAGCACAGACCAGACAGTAATAGCAAACCAATAAGCAACTGAGCCCTGATTGGCTTGAAAAACACCCAAACTAGGAACAGCAAGAGTGTTGTCCCCAGTGGAGTCGCCAATTCTGTTGAGGGATTTGCTCCCCTAGGGCTTTTGGTGGAAACCCTAGCAGACTGAAAGTTGTCTAAACAGAGAAACACACATTCACACAGCCATTATGCTATTATAAGAAAATTCTATAGTAAGAGGGGTGTACCTCAGGTCCTACGTTCGAGAAGTTCCTTAAGGGTCTGAACCCTTCTTCAAGTCCCTTTCTTTGCTTTGTCCTGAAAAACAACCAATTCCAAAGAATACAGCAGTATATGGACAAAGACTTATAAAGAAATCATCTTCATGTTATAAAAGAAGGTAGTTAGTTATGAACTTCAAACAACCATTCACATATGAATTCAAACATGAACATCATAAACATAAAGAAGATGCATATCAAGAACCAAGACGTGTTTCTTTATTATAGGCAAATAGAATGTACAAAAGGAGTAATATCACCTGAGTAACCTTTCGCAGGCTCCAAGCAAATCTTCCTTCTGGATCCGTCCAACCTCAAGCGTTTAGCATATCTCCTTCCAAGACTCACTCCATGATGCCATAACTAGTTGATGAACATCAACACACAAGGAAACAAGATTTTCCTGTACAAATGGGGAAGTGCAGAAGGCACAAGGGTCTTCAGATATGGTCAAGGGAAAAATCTCAGTATAATAACCTTTCTCTCTCTTCTCTCCTCCTTTAGGCCTTCCCTTTGAAGTATTTTTATACCTCTCCCAAAGTAGTTTTTTATTTGGGAGTTGGTTGGGAACAGCTGGGCCACGGGCACTAATAGGTGATCAGCAGGTAAAACCCGTGATCTCCACCCGAAAATAAGGAATTCTATATTTTTTTAAGTGTTTTAATACATATACGTGGGTTGGGTATATGCCTGCCCGTGTATACACGTGTTTAACTCAGAGCAATGTCACGTACAAGGAATAAAACACTTTTTTTTTTTAATTTGAGACTAGGTCTGGAAGGAGGGGCTGCCCTAGGCCATGAGTGCAACATCACAAACCATAATAGTGAGATTTGGAGCTATAACAAGCAGGAGACCTTTGACTACTAAGAATATCATCCAAGAACTTAGTATATCTTGAAATCGTAAGATCTTACCCTTTTCTTCTAAATTATCTTTTAGAATATTCACCTCAACCTGATGTTGCCCCTCCTTTTCCTGATACTGCTTCTTCATGTTTTCTTCAGCTTTTCTTCCTTCTTCCAACTGATGTCTTAATTCATGAACTTCATTTTCTTGTTTTTCAAGAGCTTGGAGTAGTTCTTTATTCTTCTTATATGATTCTTCAAGATCTTCTCTTAGCGAGAGGATCATAGCTTGAAGCATTTCATAGTAACTAGATCTTTCCTTGAGTTTCTTGATTGTTGTGCTCCTTTCATTTACTTCATTTCTTAATGATGTTACTTTATCCTACAACTTTTGACATTGATATTTCTTTTCCTTGAATAGCTTTCTTACCCTATTTCCTTCCTCTAGTTGAGCTTTTAGATTGGTAACTTAGTCTTTGGAGACACATTCCCTTTTGTGAAATAGATCTTGTTGATCTCTAATTTTGTCTGTAAGCCTTTTAAATTCTTCCTCTATTTGATATCTTTCTTTCTCACCCATAAGAGAAAATTCAGTTGTTTCACTATCGCTTTCATCATCTTCAAATGGATGGACAAATGTATCACCAGAGGATAAAAAATTCATACCTAATAGTTCTTTTGCTTGTTCATCCTCATTCTAAAGTGATTCTGAATCTGAAGTGTTTCTTCCACATATTCCCTAATCGATTCTCCCACTGTCATAGTTCCTTTGAGATGTCTTCTTCTTTTGAGGCACTTTCTTCTTAAGCTTCTTTCCCATTGTTCTATGGATCTCCTTCAAGCGATCAAGATTCTACCAAAGGACTTGCTCTGAAACCACTTGTTGGAAATAATGCTGAGAGGGGGCATGAATCAGTATTATCAAATCAAACACTTTTTCATTTCCATACTCAGATTCATATAAGCTACTTCAGTTAAGGGAATCCGTGTGTACACGCAACTGTGTCTAATGAAACTAGCATACATCCACTAAACTTATGATTTAGTTAATTCATTAAATGTTGATCTTTAATTAGTGCATCAGAGCTTCATTAATCATATGAATAGTAAATAGGTGCAGTAAAACAAAACAGATCATCACACACAAGAAGCACACATGAACACCATGATATAAGGTGGAAACCCAATGTGGGTGAAAACCACCCGCTACAATTCGTCTCTATCTTCTTTTAATAAGAAACTTCCTTTTACAATATTTCTGTACTGGTGTAGTCTTATACCAGTACATAGGCTTCTACCTGCAGAAGGCTACAACCTCCTCTTGTCCTCCAACTTCTCCTGGAAGTGAGCTACAACTCCCTTAGCTCTTGTACTAGCCGATCTGTTTACTAGCACGTAGGCACCGGCCTACCGAAGGCTGCAACCTTCACTCATTTTCCAATTGCTACTACAAGGGTGCTGCAACCCCCTCGCTCTTGTACTAGCCAATATGTTTACCAGTACATAGGTGCTGGCCTGCAGAAGACTACGATCTTTTCTCTTCCTCTAGGGACCATGTTTCATAAATTTCAGACTGGATACTCCTGAAGCACAACACCATAATCTAAAGGCCACGTTTCATCCAATTTTCATACTAAACCCATCAATATCATTGAAGCACAAAATCAATCAACACTAGCATAATCAATCTCTGAATCACTGAAACCCTGTCAACAAACTGCAGTCACCAAAACACAGAGCAGAACAAAGAACTCTGCAACAATGTTCAGATCTAACTGTATCATCAAAAATCATGCATCAGAGTGCATACGCCACTTGGAAGAGCTGAACGAGTGTGTATACACAACTTCACCAAAGCGAACAAGCGTATATGTCATTAGTTACTTACTTATAACTTTGCTGCTCTTCCTGACTTCAGACATACCAAGATCATTACATATAAAAGGATAATATGTGTGTTAGCAACCAGATCTAGTCCATCAGATCACATAAAGTTAAGTCATTATGATCCTGATCCATTATTAGATCTCATCCATCAACACTGAAGCTAAACACAATCAACCAAACTGAATATGCAAAATACTGACACCAGTAAACAGTCATCAGAACTCATCAACAACCAGAACCTCCTGTAACTTCAAACATCATAACTCATATGGTATACACTACTTAGATGTATCTAACCTTTGTATGTACGAGCTTTTATTATAGTCAACCAGTGTATACATCTCTAAATATTCATTCATGATTCGAAGCTATTCCAAACTTGAGTTATACCCAGATCATAATATTTACAGAACATTACATGAATCAGTATAAAAATTTAGAATAAACATGATCAAACCTTATAGAGATGATTCATTCCAAGCCATTAGATCCTGACCTATCCTTAGATCTTGTTCTCCATCAATTGCAGAGATTCCTCCTTAGCTTAGATCAAGCAAGGCATCATGTACCCATAACCTGCATATTGGATCGCATATTTCATCAGATATTAGAGACTTACTTGGTGCCTTTGCCTAATGATCTTCTCCTCCTTTTATAGTCTTAGGACTTTAATCAATACCATGGTCCAAAACCACTTAGAACCAATACCTTGGACCAAATACATGGGATCAACACATCGGACAAGATACCTTGGAACAATACCATGGATCACAATACCATGGTCCAAATATCATGGAAAAAAACCAAATGTACACACCTTTCCTTGCATGAGAGTGTGTGTATATGTATACGCACCTTTTGGTCGGCTAACCCATGTGTATATGTGGCTTTATCAAGGGTAACCTCCATATATCTCTTTTTCTTCATTCTGTGAGCCTGAGCTATGATCTGTCATCTTAGTAAGTTGCCATCAAGGACAACACTTGTATCATAATGCCAACAATCTCCCCCTTTGGACTTGATGGCAAATTTATCTTGTCATGTTAATGGTTTGTCATTGTTCATTACATCTGAACTGATTCCTTTTAGTTGCCCTGCATCCCATGCATTTTGCCACATCTGATATCTCTTCTCTAGATTCATCTACTTATATATTAGTGAGTTGTTCTGTTACAAGTGGGTTTCCATCAAGTACAACACATGAATCATAATGCCAACAAGATATTGAGACTGACATAGAAGGATGGTACCCCTCCTTCCATTGATTTCCCATTTATGTCAGGGCCAAAAATTAACTTGGGCTGATCATCAAAGAGATTTACGGAATCTTCATTTTCAATGATATTTAATGATTTCTTTATCTGAGACCTATAAGCATCATGTTTTACCAATTCTGTCAAAGGAACTGAAATTTTAAGCTTGGCTACCTCTGCTCCAAGATTAAAGGGCAGGATTACTTTGTTTGTTTGAACTTTTGGATTTCTAGCAACAGTGTTTTCTATGTTTTCTTCTCTTTCAGGATTTGGGATATCCTTTACTGATTTTTCTAATCCGATCTTTGGGAACTCTTCCACTTTTTCCTTGGATGGAAGAGAAGCGGAAGGTTGTTCATTATTGGGCTGATTATCAGACAAATCTTCTATGGTGGGGTTGGAAGGATTTTGAGTTGTTCTTGAAAGGATCTGAAGTTTTTTTGTCACTAGAACTATTTAACCCTTTTTAGGTTGATTAGGACCTATTTTTTGGTTTGGTTCTAGGTTATCATTACTTTTTCTACTTCTTAAATTACACTGCTTATGCACCTCAAAAATACTAGTCATATCCTTGTCTGAAATGAAATGAATCTCTTGTTTGGGTTTGGAATTGTTGCAATATATGGGACTCTTGGTCGTCCTGAGTTAGGAAGACATCTTACTCATCATTTAGATCCATTAAATTTATTTTAGTGTCTTGTTCAGGGTCTTCTGAGTGGGAGGCCTCTGCATAATTTTCTTGGAATGCTGGTTTGATGTTCTGGTCAGGAATATTCTTTCCAGCATTTTTGTTTTGCTGTTTTCTAAACTGAGGATTTCTCCCTAAATTAGCCTATTGGCCATCCCAAGGAGATTTTCATTCAATTATTTCAACTCTGTCAAACAATATATTCATTCCTTTAACTATAGCATCCATCTTTTGTTCAAAGGGTGTATTTTCTTCTTTTGTAGGTATTCTCCTCTCGTTCCTAGCTTTGGCTCTTTTGGAAAGTAGGCTAGCCTCAACACTTACTACTACACTCTGCATTTCTTCCAGAGTGGGGAGGTTTCCTTTCTCTTAACTAGAAAGCCACATCTGAATCAAATCGATCGGGAAATTTTATCAAGGCTAGACCAGGTGGGGATCTAAGGTCGATTGGAATGGCACTATAAACATTATTGAACCTAGTGCAATAGTTCTAAATGGTTTCATGAGGTCCCCT
Organism: Pinus taeda; assembly: GCA_000404065.3. Lineage (NCBI taxonomy): Eukaryota > Viridiplantae > Streptophyta > Pinopsida > Pinales > Pinaceae > Pinus > Pinus taeda. The sequence goes on from APFE030302116.1 coordinate 44,143, forward strand.
TTTAAGGTTTTCATATTTAAATAAAATCTGCAAGGGGTCCTTCCTTTTCTCCCACCTATTTAATAATTGTTGGTATAGAATTCTTAAGCTATATATACTTTGGGGGGCTAAAGATATAAACCAATTTCTAACTTCCCTAGTCAGACTCTGAACAAAAATTCTCATTTGAACGTCAACTGTGTCAATTTCATATATCTCAAAATAGTCGTTCATTTTCTTAGTGTGCTGCTGAGCTGTGTAGGTTCTAGTGCCATCAAAAGTAGTAATCTTACTTTGATAGTCCTGAGGCATGGCACCTAGGGGAGCAGGCATCACGAGGGGAGCATATCTATTGGGCATGATTCTAGGTTGGGTAGTAGTATGAACGGGAGTTGGAGTAACATGAGGTGTTTGGGTTGTGGAGGAAGAACTAGAGGTAGTGGTGGAATGTTGTGTGATGATTAGCTAGGGAGGAAGTGAAGGGATGAAGGGAGGGGTGGAATGGATTTCCAAGAGTGAGGAAATAGTGATGAACTAGTAGAAAGAGAAGTAGTTTCAGAAAGTTCAGGTATTCTATTTGTGGGAAGAGATGACTGAGTGGAATTTTGCAGATGTCGATCAATTGACAAATTGGCTCATTGGGTTTCAAGTTCTTTGAGGAATTCTGGACCTTGGACTAGGTCCAATAGTTCACTGTCAAATGTGGTTCTAAATAGAGAGAGTTCAAAATGTTCATCAAAAGGAAGATCTTCTAGGAAAATCCACTCAACAGGACATGATCGTGATCTGAACAAAGGTCTGGTACTCAATGAACTTTCTTGTCTTCTAATGATTCTCAGAATTAGGTTGTGATTTTCCAACACAGGGAGAGGATTTGGATTAGGGTTAGCCCTGGTGTAATGAGTTCTTCCTAAAGCCAGATTTCAAGTTTTCCAAGGCTATTCTTTTATGGATTTTTCAAAATAACTTCTATCACTCCTTTAAGATATTTCAAATTAAGCCTCTTAGATTTCTTAAAGTTTTGTTTCAACTGAGGATTAGTTATCCCTGGTATGGTCGCCACTATGTTATCACTTAGATTTTCCTTAGAAGTTATTGAAAGAAGGAAAGGATCTAAGGTAACTACAAACCAACTTTTAGACTTGGGTGCTAGCCCACCTAAGTCCAAAGAGGGCTCTCTCTTTGTGATTTAGCTATGTTTGAAAATATTTTAGGCTAGTATTAATTTTTAGTGAAGGTTGTTTTGTTTGAGAGTGGTGGAGTTCAAAAACAAATGGGCAAACTAGGCTTTTAGGCCATTGGGCCATGGAGTCAATCTGGGATAATTCATTGGATTAAGTCAAATTGTTGAGGTATGAGTTCAAAAGGCAGGATAATAGAGTAAAAAAAACTTTGGGGCTTGAATGGATCATATTTCTGCTCAAAACTAGAGGGAAATCAAGAATCCACAAGTTAGGATTAGAAAGAGGAAAGGAATATAGGTCAATGAGTAGAGGGTGGTTAAGAATCCTATACTCGGGACTTATTAAAGAAAAACTACAGAGATAGAGGAGAAGTTAAGAATTCCTTTATCGAGATAGTTTAGAAGAAAAAATTTAAATGGTGGATTGTTGATAACAGAGAGCAATAAAGCTAATTCTGATATACTTTGACTATTTTACCATTTAGATTTAAGATGCATGAAACATTGAAACATATAGAAAACACATAAAATCACAAGGATAGAATACTTATTTGTAATTATACTTCACGAGAATGAGATGAAATGTCCTCAACTTTCATTCCTTTTCCAGCAAAAATCCAAATTTGAGTACAAAAGCTTTCTCAGCTTGACAACATAGATTTATAGAGATGTTATAGAATCCACCCACAATACTTCGAATGGAAAAGTATTTATACAAAAATTACATCAAAAATATCTCATAACTACATGAGATTTATTCTAGGAATACAAAATATCTTTTACAAAAAGATAGAGACAGATGTAAAATTGATTGCTGCTATCCCTTTATTTATGGATGAGATGGAGGTTGAAACATGAATTTGCCTCTTGTTATTGCTTTATTAATTGTGTGCTGGATCTTTTCTTACTTTTCCCTACTGATACTCTTTACTTGTTTATGGTTGACTGAAGGGACAAATGGTTGTGGTGAATGCTTTGCTAGGTGCACAAAGTAGTCTGGAGTGGCCTGGAGTCAAGAAACTGATGATGGTTGATGCTTGGGAGTAAGCTGCTGGTATGGACGTACTTTGTGCGTGCATGGAAGGAAGAATTTTATTTTCTTGGTAAAAAGTGAAAACAATGAGTATTTTTGTTTTTATGTGCAAAGTCAAAGACTTTTGGCGGGTGAATGGGAAAACGAAAGTTGGAGTTAGCTAATCGATGGAAAACTTTGTCGTTTGGCGGAGGTGGTAAGTGGGAGTGGTAATGGTTTTCATCGCACAACTTTTGGGAGGTTGGCGGTCTTGGCAGAGGGTCATGCGATGCCACAAACTGGATAACACGTAGCATTGGAAAAAAGTCAAAACAACTTATATTGTGTGGCTAACATTCGATCGAAAGGCCTGTGTGATATGAGCGAGGGTCATCGGATGAGGGAAGGCAGATCGAATGGTTTTCAGTGGTAGAAAGTCTTTACGGAGTTATGGAGGGGGCCCACTGGTGTAATCAAAATAATTAAAATGATTGTAATTATATCGGGAATGATATGATTGGACGAATGAAGGATTAATAACTTTAGTGATATAGGGGGTGAATGTATTTGTCGAGAGGCTATTAATTAATCCAGGTGATTAATTAATCCCTTTTTAACATGTCGGGGGGGGGGTGGTGTTTGGGTCTTAATTAATCATTGTTCGATTAATTAATCCAACTGAAGTAACTTTATTATGGTTTATTTTTCAAACCATCGGGAAGGGATATTTATTTATTATGGGATTTTTACTAATAATATGGGAGAGGGTAATTTGTTCTGGGAGTTAAATAAATAATAAGAATTAAGAGTTAATATGACCATGGAAAAGAAATGTGCTAAGTAAATGTTTATGAAAATAAATTCATCATCCAACATTATAACTTAGTCTAGAATGTGTTTGGGGGGTTTTATAAAGAACCATTTATTTTTCCTTAGTAAAAGAGTGATTTTACCTTAGGAAAAGGATTTGAAGGGAATGAATGAATTATGAAGGGGTTTTAGCACTTTAGGCCTTACAAGTTATTAGGCCAAGGGTCTAGTCCCTCCAGAAGCCAGAGAAATGCTCTGAGCCCATTTAACTTTCAGGTTGTTGGTGCCTTTAGTACTTATGGGAAATTACTAAAATTTAGGGAAATAATAAGTGAGCAGGTTCATTAGTTTGACTTTTTCTATGATGTAAATATCTTCACTGTCATCCATATCTTTAAGTGCTTTTGATGATGAAAGTATATGACGTGATATCTGGATATGTTAGAAATTATATATTACAAAGCAATGGAACACATAAAATAGTGCAGAAATATAAACACAAAAAACACATAAAACAAGAGAGACACATATATATGTGGTTCACCTAGTTTGGGCTACGTCCACCCCAAATAGCCAGTCCTTCCTTTCTATTATCCAACAAAATTAAGAGACACAACCTATAGCAGATCCGCTGTCATATCCTCTGTTTTCTCTCATAGTCTCACCTCTCTGTTTCTCGCTCGAAGAATACACATCCATTGCACAACCTAAAATACAATGCCCTCATACAAAGAGAGGGGTTTCCTTCTAGGGCAAAAAACCCTAAACTAAACATAAGTTCTACCGTAAGATCATCTACCTAATGAACGACCCAGATTGACTAGAAATTACAATACTTTTACAAGGAAATTTTACGTCTGTCTTTAGCTTCGGGGGCGCTACCCCGAACCCCTGTCGGGGGACTGCTGGCCCTCGGACCCCCCAATTGGGGGGGATTGGCTGCCCCAGACCCCTCCACCCCCCCGTATGCGGGGGTGTACAAACTTCCTGGGGTATAAATTCAACTGAAACAAAGACCTCTAAACAATCATGCTCCATACTCAACAATCTCCCACTTCGATAACGATTGTAGCAACTCCACCGCTGCTTCATTTGCTGGACAATGGCTCCTCTTTGGACCTGGTTGTTTCTCATCTTCATCGTCATGCTTGAAGACCAATTGAAACTGAGCATATTTTCAGTTTCTCCCTGGTTACAAATTTTGTTAGCATATCTGCAGGATTATAGCTAGTGTGTAATTTTTTCCAGCTTCAAATCTCCATCTTCCAACATTGATCGTATGAAATGGTACTTTAGTTGTATGTGTTTAGTCCTAGAATGAAATGTTGAGTTCTTTGCAAGATGAATGGAACTTTGGCTATCACTATATAACGTGCCCATATCATGCTCCTTACCCAATTCACCCAAAAACCTTTGTAACCAAATCATTTCTTTACTAGCCTCCATAGCAGCAACATACTCTGCTTCTGTTGTTGAGTGCAACAACACTTTGGATTTTTGAAACCCAACTGATAGTTGTTCCACTTACAGTAAATACAAATCCTGTAGTGCTCCTCCTATTATCTCTGTCACTTTCCATATCTGCATCAACATATCCTTGTAGAGAAATGTTTGAACCACCAAAGCATAATGCTTGATTTGTGGTACCTTTCAAATATCTAGGAATCCATTTCACTGCCATCCAACGTTCCTTTCTTGGATTATTCATGTACCTGCTTACAACTCCCACTGCATGTGCAATGTCAGGCCTTGTGCAGACCATTGCATACATTAAGCTTCGAACTGCTGATGCATATGGAACTTTAGACATATAATCCATGTCTTCTTGGGCCTTTGGGCAGATTTCCTTACTAAGTTTGAAATGGATAGCAAAAGGTGTACTAACTAGTTTTTCATTGTGCATATTAAATATTTTCAATACCTTTTTTATGTACTCACTTTGAGACAATGTTAATTTATGACTTTTCTTGTCTCTAGTTATTTTCATACAAAGGATTTTTTTTGCAGCTCCCAAATCCTTCATTGCAAATGAATTTTCCAATTCTCTTTTGAGCACATTTATTTCCTGCATGTTAGACCCTGGAACAACCATGTCATCCACATACAATAACAATATAATATAGCTGCCATCATTTTACTTTTTCAGATAAACACAATGATCAGAGTGACATTTAGTATAACCTTGTTCAGACATAAACTTGTCAAATTTTAGATACCACTACCTTGGAACCTGTTTTAAGCCATAGAAGCTCTTCTTCAACTTGCAGACTAGTTTCTCCTTCCCTTTCACTTCATATCCTTGTGGCTGCTACATATATATCTCTTCCTCCAAATCCCCATGGAGAAAGGTTGTCTTTACATCTAACTGCTAAAGATGCAAATCTTCAACTTCTGCTAGACTTAAAATAGTTCTGATTGAAGTAATTTTAACAATAGGAGAAACTATTTCATCAAAATCAATACCCTTCTACTGTGCAAACCCCTTCACCACAAGTCTAGCTTTGTACCTCTATTTCCCTCCATCTTCTTCCTTCAGCCTGTAAACCCATTTATTCTTCAATGTAGTTTTACCTACAGGCAACCTGATTAAGTCCCAAGTCTAGTTATGCATTAAGGAGTCCATCTCTTCTTCCATGTCTAGCTCCCACTTCTTCCTGCTTTCAACCTGCATTGCTTCTTCATAACATTCGGGTTCACCAGAATCAGTCAACAATAAATAATATGATGAAGGAGAGTATCGTTCAGGGGGTATACTTATCTTAGTAGAGATTCTAACACCACTTTCAGGTGTTTGGGGTGCCTGTTGCTATTGTGGTTGTTGTTGTTGTTGTGGTTGTTGATTATTATTATTTTCAGGCACCTTTACTTTTTTAGTGATTTCATCAAGAACTGCGTATTCCTTGTTTTCTTTTTCGTGTTTCTTTTTCTGCAACTAATTCTTATACAAGACCTTTTCATTGAATATTACATCTCTGCTTCTAATGATTTTGTGATTTTCGTAATAATATAAGTGATAACCAAAATTATTAACACCATATCCAATAAAGGTACATTTCTTTCACTTTGCCTCAAGCTTTGTTCTATTTTCTTTATCAATATGGACAAAGGCCTCACAACCAAAAGGCCTTAAAAAAGAGTAGTTTACCTTTTCACGTGTCCATGCTTCCTATGGAACACCACCATCCAAGGAACTTGAAGGCACTCTATTTATTAGATAAACAATAGTATCTACAACATCTTCCCAAAACTGTAAAGGCAATCTTGCATGTAATCTCATGCACCTTGCACGCTCCATGATTGTTCTGGTCATCCTTTCCGACACACCATTTTCTTGTGGTGTTCTTGGAATTGTCTTCTCTCTACGAATTTCATGCTCTGAAAAATACCTATCAAACTCTTTGCTCCAATATTCACCTCCATTGTTTGATCTAAGACACTTCAATTTCTTTCTTGTCTCAATCTCAACCAAAGCTTTCCATTTCTTGAAAGTGTCAAATACATCAGATGTATTCTTAATACAATAAATCCAAGTTTTTCTAGTTGCATCATCAATAAAACTAACATAATAATAAGAGCCGCCGAGAGATGATACTTGAGCAGGCCCCCATACATCTGTATGAACAAGCTCTAATTTTTCGCTCTTCTTTTCTTTCCCAACTCGGAGAAATCTGACTCTCTTCTGTTTTCCATAAATGCAATTCTCACAGAAGTCCAAATCAACATTCTTCAAACTGGGCAAAAAATTCCTTGAGTGAAGAATCTTCATCCCCTTTTCCCTCATGTGTCCGAGCCTATGATGCCATAGTGCTGCATCTACTCCATTGGAAGTTAAAGCATTAACAAAGTTAGAAATACCATTGCATAAATACAATGTACCAAGCTTTTCACCTTTTGATATTACCAGGGCTCCTTTGGTAACCTTCCAAGCTTTATCTATGAAAGTTGTCACACAACGTTCACTGCCTAACATCCCTATTGAAATAAGATTTTTCTTCAAATCTAGATCATGCCTTACCTCCTTTAGTAGTCATCCTGCTGTTTTACAAGAACCTTACCCATTCCAAAAATTTTACAGGGTTTATCATCACCCAAATGAACTTGTCCAAAATCTCCTTGAAGATAGTCATGAAAGTATTTCTTATCAGGTGTGGCATGGAATGAGGCCTCTGAATCTACCACTCAGGAATCAATAATATTTTCAAAAGAAAGAACCAAAGCATATTGTAACACCTCATCTATCACATTTGCTTCATGATTGTTTTATTGTTGTGCATCTCCTTCTTTTCCTTTCCGAGATCTACAATCTTTATTTAGGTGTCCTTTCTTTCCACATTTCCAGCACACTATCCCAGATCTAGACTTGGATCTGCCATTCCTTGATTTACTGTGATATCCTGAGCTCTTTCCTCTTTCCATTTTTCTTCCCCTAGACTCTGCACTCAAAGCATTACTCGATGTCTCACGAGAGCTTTTCCGTCGCATTTCCTCGCTAAGGATAGCATGACAACATCATCAAACTTTAAAGTACTAGATCTAGACACATAGTTACTAATGGCCATTACTAAACCATTCCAACTTTCTGGCAATGAGTACAAGAATAAGAGAGATCTAAATTCATCATCAAAGTTTACCCCTACAAAACATAACTGACTTGTAACAGTTTTAAAATCATTTAAATAGTCTGCAATAGATCCACCTTTCGACATATTCATATTAAATAACCGTTTCATAAGAAATACCTTGTTTGAGGCCGAGGGTTTTTAATATAGTTTGTCCAACCCCTTAATCAAACCCTCTATCATTGTTTCCTTTGAAATGTTGAAGGCAACCGATGCTGTGAGGCACAACCGTAGTGTTGTGAGTGCCTTTCTATCCAGAAGGTTCCATTTTTCATCTGTCATACCCGTTGGCATCTTTTTTTTCCCGCCCAATGGTAGGTATAGATCTATCTGATGCAGATAATTTTCCATCTGCATCTTCTACAGTGAGAAGTTTTGGCCGTTAAATTTCTCGACCCTAAACTTACCATATTCTGCCATTTCTCCCACTCGAACTAGGAACCCTTCTTTCTTGTGAGTTTATTAGCCAAATACACCTTCGGCTCTGATACCAGTTGTTAGAAAATTATATATTACAGAGCAATAGAACACATACAATATTACAGAAATATAAACACAGAAAGCGCATAAAACAAGAGAGACACAGATATATGTGGTTCACCCAGCTTGGGCTACGTCGACCCCGAACAACCAGTCCTTCGTTTCTATTATTCAACAAAATTAAGACACAACCTATAGTAGATTTGTTGTAATATCCTTCATTTTCTCTCACAGTCTCACCTCTCTATTTCTCGCTCGGAGAATACACATTTATTACACAGCCTCAAATACAATGCCCTCATACAAAGAGAGAGGTTGCCTTCTAGGGAAAAAAACCCTAGACGAAACATAAGTTCTACCTTCAGATCATCCGCCTAATCAACAACCCAAATTGACTAGAAATTACAATACTTTTACAAGGAAATTTTACATATGTTTTTAGCTTCGGGGGTGCGACCCCTGAACCCCCTAGCCGGGGGGGATTGGCACCCCCAGACCCCCACACGCACCGCCGTGGAGGGGTGTATAAACTTCCTGGGGTATATATTTGGCTGAAACAAAAACCTCTAAATAATCATGCTCCATACTCAATAGGATAATCATTCATGATACATAATTCTGTAACCATTTAGTTACCCTACCTACTTTATGCTACCATTTTTTCTTCTTTTATTAGGGTGCACTTAAACTCGCAAACCCTTATCAAAACCTTTTCTTTTCTTTTACAATGGAAATCTGTCTAAGTCTATCCTTATTACATCCAAGGGCTTAGATTAAACTATTGAGCTCCTTTTATTCACCCTACCTATCTACTTATCTACCAAGATTAAATAGTTTGGTCATATTTTATTTTGTATCTCTAAGCATGAAATTCAAAACATGGAATAACGAAGATTAAACTATTTGTTTACCATGGATTGTCGCATAAGTAACAAGTTGCACACAATCATTTATACAAAAAGTGAAGTAGTAGTGGCATTTGGACTTGCACACTTTCATGGCCTTTTACTTTTCTTTGGGCTTCATTTTCTTTCATTTCTTGACCTTTTCTTTATTCTTTTTGCCCTTTGATTTTTCTTTTAGGACATACCCTCTTTACATTTTTTAATTTTTTAATTTTTTATAAATATGGAAAACATTTGCAACAAGCAAAGGTATGTACATATTTCAGAGCTAAACCAGGTCAATCATGATATATGACACCTATTGTTATAGGAACATAACACTCCTCATCCTACATCCACCAATTGCTGAACCTCCTCAAAACCCTCCTAAGTATCCAAAATCTTGTTCATCAACATCACAGAAGTCATAGGTCTCCAGAATTGTGTTCATCAAAAGTTTTCATGCATATCAGTTCCTTGAACTTTATTCTAATCCTGAAATCCCAATGGAAATTATTGAAAAGTAGACCATAACTACTAGTCACTTTAGAATATGAATTTTGGGTCCTAATTAGTTTGAGAAGCTTCTATGTGAAGCATATGTTAGTTGTCGAGATGACAAGGGAGTGAATAACCCTTTCTATGTCATCAAACGATGATTGTAATTGTGAAGAAATTCCCTTCCTAAATTAATGAAGAAGAAAATACCAAAAATATAAATGATTCAATTGGAAATATTCAAACAGTCCTAATGATAATAACTCTATATCAAACTAGATATGCTTCATAATAAAAAAGAGTTTCGAACCCGGGTTTAGCCACACATCAGTTGGATATGAATGTAAATAGTGTGCTAACTTATGCAAATGAAATACCTCACACAGAATGAAATATATTTGTTTAGATCTAAAGTTGACTATTAATTTGAGAGAAAATGTGTATGTGTTCTAAATCATCAAAATAGAATGCAATCAAAGTAGAGTAGAAATATTTGTTCTACAAATTTTATTGATTGTCACAAATCTAAAATAGGAAAGAATACAAGGAAGTACTACTGAGTAAACACTCTACAATCATAAGAACTTAAAATATGTTTTGATCAAGATATCCTATGAAAGCTGCTATATATGTCTTTTAAAATTATGTTTCTCTGAAATATTCCAATACACTAATGCCTTCAGTCTTAATTTTTACTAGAAGGGTAAGGAAGCACAAATATATATGTGTTAAGTATCACTAATTCAAAACTCAAAGATTTCAATTTGTAAGCAGGCACAACATACTTTGTCTCCACATGAAATAATACTCTGATTCTTAAAGTAACGTTACAAAAGAACTATTGATCACAATAGTCTTAAAAAGCTACACATAAAAATTCAAGTGCATGCTTCAAATCTAAAACTCAAGAATCATACCCTTCCTGTAATAAACCATACACAAGGAAACTCACATTTCAATAAGAAATAAACATATTATTTATTCCATCACGCAGAAAAATAAACTGATCTCGAAATAATGTTACAAAAACACCCTATAATAATAATAAATTTGACAAGCTACACATCATAACATAAAGGAAGACTTCAAATGTTAAACTCCAAGATCATATTCGTATGGTAAATCATACGCAATGGACTCATAGGAAATGAGCATTCAATAAATCATTCATGAAATCTGTATCATTTTAGGCTTTCTACATTCATTTCTGACATAAAAATAGGTGACTCATTACAAATTATTCACATTTCCCAAAACATTATACACACAGCTCAATTATCAGAAGGAAATATTATACCAAGAAATAGAGTATGCAACAACACTTACTCGTGGCACACACAACTTATTAGATCTGAATGCAACAACATAGATTAGCACAAAACACTTGATATATCAATAATTAAATAATAAAAGATATAACATATAACAATAAATGAATAAAAAGAAAGGCCATTGGGCAGAGTTGGTGGGCCAACCAACCATCTCATTGTCTCCTGTCTAAGATTAAATAAAAACTTAATTGAAATATATAAATATTGAAGCATGAAACCTGGCACAACTTTTTATATTAAAGAGATGCTCATTATTAACATAACATGGAGGTAGATTAGAATCTGGTGAACATAGGGAGTGACTGAGTATTATATAATAATAGAAAAAATTTATAATGGAATCACTAACTTTGTGTTGCGACATGGCTATACTTTTATAGTATTTATAATAGAATAATAAGCTAAATCTAGTCGAAATAGTTATGAGACAAAACAAGCATAAATCGTAACAGTTCATGAAGGAGAAGAAGTCTCGTTGTGCCCACAAACTAATCCTAGAAGACTACATATCTACTGTGGAGGGATTCACATATCTACTGTGGAGGGATTCAAATATTAGTTCCTAAAATATTGGTTTTCTACGAAGTGAAGTATCAATAGAGAGTGCTTTGACCTGACCTTATTAGAGATTAGATACGTTAGTTCCAGTCTTCGCAGCCTGTCACCAAGGATCAAAATGGGCTCTTATTATGTCTGGCTTTTAGAGATGTTTTACACATGATATACAGTGCAAATCATATATTTCCATCAGAAGAAGCTCGGAAAAATATTTCCAATGGTATATCACACTCCCGTAACCGGTTTTTGGATCAGAAGATATGATTGAAATGAATGAGTGATTCTTGGTTATGCATGTTTTGAGGTCAGTTGCTACACACAACGACAAGTTTACTACAGGATCAGTTTCTGAAATAATGGTAAGGAATTTTTCAAAAGTGAAAGGGTTTATAGCACATACCAAACAAGAAAAACCTCCTTTAATTTATGCACACGTGCTACTATGTGGGAGATATGCAATGATATTTGGAGCCTACATTAAAACAAAACAAATGTTTTATTTATTTAATTCTTTTAGTCATTTTAGTGCCGTGGCATTTTACAACAGATGAAAAGTAATTTTCCAAAACACAAGGAGGTTTTTGTTAACGATGAGCCATATAACAAAAACCTCTTTCCGTTTATTCACAAGTGTCATGAATTGGGATATGTGACTAGATCTTTACAACTCACTTTCACAGATTTAAATTTTTAATGATTTTCTATTTTCGAGATGATTTTGTGGCACAGATTATGAGCACCTGGAAATGAATTTCCAAATTGTGAAAGAGGGTTTTCTCTAGCTTGACCTTATTTACAAAAAAATCATTCAGTTTTGTAACAACTGCTATGGTTTAGGAGATACGAGTTCATCATCAACACCTATTTTCAGAAATTCGGTCCAAGTTTAATGTAACTGATTCTATTTTGAAGAAGATGGTTGAGCTCAATTCCCTTAATACATGGATGAGCTAAATGTATAAATTTTATGAATTTCATAGTGTAGAGGTTTGAGTTTCGCAACAGGAAGAAGCATTTGGACTATGTAAAGTTTTATTGGATATCATAATAAAGCCGTTTTTTCCCTTTAGGCCTATGATTCATCACGATGCTTAAATGTTCAGTATGTTTTTTCTCCTGTAATTCATTTACACATTTTGTTTTTCTCCTTTGTTTTCAGCATTATCTGAGTGATATGTTAGGAATTCAACCATAATGATGCTCCTTTCATGATGATTTTTTTGTTAGTTGTAGTGGTAGTCTTAGCAGAATTCATCTGTTGTTAGATGCTATGTTGAGCAACCTCGTTATTCTCTTTCATCTAAAGTTGTTGTTGTAGATCCATCCTTTGTTTGATGCCTACAAGGCAGCAAACTTTTTCCCGTATACTTCTCACATTTACAATCTTCACTTGGCTGAACATGGCACTTAATTTGCCCCAGGTTTGCTGGAAAAAACTGACATGGATTCCATAGTCCAAATCATCCTTTCTCTTGTTGTTTTGACCCAAGAAATATGCAATCAAATCCTCTGAGCTACAATACCTAGCCTCAAATCCATATTTGATTTAGTCATCTTGACTGAAATTCACAAGCAGAGAGCCCTCTCCCGACCTGGTAGGGCTAGCTACTAGGTTAAGCATGGTTTGATGTTACCCTAGACTTGCCTTCCTTCAGCCTCAGGTCGATCTAGGCTCTAACATAGTGGAAACCATACTGGGGAAGAGGTGACAGATCTTCTTCGAGAAATATCATTGAAGTTGCACATTTGATTGCTGATGGTGGACAATAGTCAGACACATATGAAGGCTTAAATCATCTACCTGATGACTCGAATGTTCAAGATGCTGAGCTTCGACTTCATTGCCAAAGAATCCAGTTTTTAGAATGTTGATGGTAATCACTGATGACAGGGTATGTGGAAAATCCATTATCTAGTGAAGCGTTATTGATTTTAAGGGATGACATAGCAAAATTTCGGATTGATCAGAGTTTTTTAACATCATTGTTTCTTAGCTTGAAATCCAGTTGACTCACACTTGAGAATAAATATTGTCTTGGCTTAGTGGTTGAAAGGTTGGAAAATGAAATTGAATTATTGGATGTCCAAATTAAATGACTTGAATTCCAAGACCCAAAACAGTTCTTGGAAACTCTCCCTCCTCCCAAAGAAGAAAAGATAATGCTGCGCTTGGATGGTTGGATTGAAGGGTTCTGATTTACAGCAAGGATGCGACAATCTCCAGCCAAAATCATATGTTAATGAGCTGGGGTAGCAAATAGAATCTAGTTTCTATGATCCCATAGTAGCATATATGGAATATATTTTTAAGTTGAAAGAAGAACCAGGTTGCCTTTTACAGAGTCGTAGGTACTATGGGTATATATTGCTAGAAGAATTTCCAGTTGTGTCCTAGTTCAAGCATTTCCAAGCAACATCTTTGTCACAGTTACTTCAATGGTTGGTATGGAATTACAACATCACTTGATCCATTGATTTTGCAGCAAAGTAGGGTAGGTTTGTGTAAATAAATAAGTTGCCAAAGGCAACATTTCATTTTCCGATATTTGTTATGTACAGGTTGCATTATGTGTATGTTTGGATTGGTATGAGTTGTTTTGAGTTTGCAGTTGTTTGAATGTATTGGCCAATGGATGAGACACTTGGTCTATGGTGTTCTTGACACCTTTAAGGAGCTACCATCCCCAATAAGGCTGATGTTAGTTCCAATCTTCGCAGCCTGTCACCAGGGATCAAAATGGGCTTTGACTATGTCTGGTTTTCAGAGATGTTTTGCACATGATATTCAATGCAAATAATATCCTAAGTATTTCCATCAGAAGAAGCTCAGAAAAATATTTCCAATGGTATATCATGCTCCCATGACCGGTCTCGGGATCAGAAGATATGATCGAAATGAATGAGTGATTCTTGGTTATGCATGTTTTGAGGTCAGTCGCTGCACACAACAACAAGTTTACTACAAGATCAATTTCTGAAATAATGGTAAGGAATTTTTCAAAAGTGAAAGAGGTTTCTTTCTAAAACATACCAGATAACAAAAACCTCCTTCATTTTATGCACAGGTGCTACTATGTGGGAGATATACAGTGATATTTGGAGCCTACATTAAAACAAAACAAATTTTTAATTTATTTTACTGTTTTAGTCATTTTAGTGCGGTGCCATTTTACAACAGATGGAAAGTAATTTTGCACAACCCAAGGCAATTTTTCTTAACCACAAGCCATATAACAGAAACCTCTTTCAGTTTATTCACAGGTGTCATGAATTTGGATATGTGAATAGATCTTTACAGCTCATTTTCATAGATTTAAATTTTTAATGATTTTCTGTTTTAAAGATGTTGTTGTGGCACATATTACGAGAAATTGGAAATTAATTTCCAAACTTTGAAAGAGGTTTTTCTCCAAATTGACCTTATCTACAAAAACATTGTTTAGTTTTATAACAATTGCTATGGTTTAGGAGATACGAGTTCACCTTCAACACCTTTTTCCAGAAATTTGGTCCAAGTTTAATGTAACTGATTCTATTTTGAAGAGGATGATTGAGCTCAAGTCCCTTAATACATGGATGAGCTAAATTTATAAATTTTATGAATTTCATAGTGTGGAGGTTTGATTTTTGCAATAGGAAGAAGCGTTTGGATTATGTAGAGTTTTATTGAATATCATAATAAAGCAGTTTTTTCCCTTTAGGCCTGGGATTCATCACGATGCTTAAATGTTCAGTATGGTTTTTCTCCTGTAATTCATTTACACATTATGTGTTTCTCCTCTGTTTTCAACATTATCTAAGTGATATGTTAGGAATTCATTCATAATGATACTCCTTCCATGATGGTTTTGTGTTAGTTGTAATGGTAGTCTTAGAAAAATTCATCCGTTGTTAGATGCTCTGTTGAGCAACCTCGTTATTCTCTTTCATATGAAGTTGTTGTGGCAGATCCATCCTTTGTTTTATGCTTGCAAGGCAGTGTGCTTTCTCCCATATATTTCTCACATTTACAATCTTCACTTGGCTGAACATGGCACTTAATTTGCCCTCTGTTTGCCGGCATAAACTCACATTGATTCCATAGTCCAAATCATCCTTTCTCTTGTTGTTTCAACCCAAAACAAATCCAATGAAATCCTCTGAGCTACTATACGTAGTCTAAAATCCAGACTTGATTTAGTCATCTTGACTAAAATTCACAAGGAGAGAGCCGTCTCCCAACCTGGTAGGGCTAGTTACCAGGTTAAGTGTGGTTTGATGTTACCATAGGCCCGCCTTCCTTTAGCCTAAGCTCGATCTAGGCTCTAAAAAGATAGATTGTACAAGGGAACCACTTTTCATGGACCTAAATTATGGTCTTCATATGAAAACAATCACACATACTTCCCTCCTTTGGTTGCAGGATTCTGGGGAGGATGCAAGACCTACATGACCATCATTAGCAACTTTCAAAAATAATAATTAAGCCTAGAAATGGAATTTAATGAAGGAATTACATCATAATTAAAGACTTACCTTTAAAATTTCTAAGGAAATGTCTACTAGGCACATTCTTCCATCATTACACCAAAAACGGGGTGGAGTTGGGGGCTTAAAAAGGTTATTATAATGATGGAAATGTTGTCAATTCTCTGAATTGACAAATATTTATGCAAAGTGCTAACAAGTATTGGTTAATCAAGGATATAAAATCAATCACCATCAACCCACATAAAGCAATTCAAATATTTTGTTGGTAAGTTCCAACCAAGAAAATAAATAGATTAGTTCTAGCAACATGTTTAATTATTTTTAAGAGAAAATAACTCTATACAAGAGTTAGTAAGAGGCAAGGCATCAAAGGAGGGGTGTACTAAGAAATAGAAACAACAACTTGAATATTTTCCACAATAATATAGGGATTTTTTTTGTGAACCTAAAGGGTTACCACCTAAGACAGCGTTGGAGCACGAGATCTAGCTATTGCTGGATTTACCATTTCCAAAAAGTTGTGTTGTACATGTAGTCTACCATAGAAGCAAGTGATGTGAACAAACGATTACACCATATAACAAATCAATGTGTCATTCAACTGCGTACACCACCTTATGGGTCACTCATCATCATTATGCCAATGAAGGATGGGATTTTCCATATGTGTATAGATTATAGGGCACTAAAGAAAATTGAATTTATGAATACATACCCCTTTCCCAATATAGATGATTTAATGGATTAGATGTATCAAGAAAAATACTTCACCAACATAGAATTAAAGTCTTAATATCACTATGATCTAGTTAAAGAAGAAGATACATCGAAGACCACCTTTAAAACTAAGAAAGGTTTCTATGAGTGATAAGTCATGCCATTTTTCCTATACAATGCACAAACTACATTTATGATATTAATGAATGATGTAATACAACCTTTTATAGATTCATTTGTTATTTTTTATTTCGATGATATATTGGTATACAATGCTACTTAGGAGGAGCACATCTCACATTTGACACAAGTGACGGACACAATAGAAGCACCAACTACTAGAAAATCTCAAGAAGTGTGAGTTTGCATAACATTCTTTGGTGTATTTGGGGTATAAGATAGGTGGAGGAGAGCTAAAGATGTATTTTTCCAATACGGGGGCCATCATGAAATGTTTAATCCCTACTAATGTCTCTAATATCATGAGCTTCATTGGGGTAGCACAGTACTTTCAATAGTATCAATGTGAGTTCATGCCAAAACAATAAGTGGTAAGAATTTCCAATAGGGAAAGGGTCAAGAGAAGGCCTTTAAGGATATAAATAAGAAAAGTTGTAAAGCACCAGTTCTAGCACTAACAAACTTGTAGGAACCCATTGAAGTGGAGACATATGTCACTGGGTATGCTATGTGAGTGGTATTGATATAGGGAGGAATGCATGTATGCTACGATTATGAATTATTTCATGGGGTAGTTATTAACTACCCTACTTATGACAAGTAGCTATATGCCCTAGTGAAAGTTGTGAAGAATCAGAAACACAATATAATAGGAAGGAAGACAACAATCCACAAAGATCATCAACTACTATAGTACCTATAAGCCGAGAGTAAGTTATAATAGACCAAACATTAAAAGTGGATGGTGTTTGTAAAAACAATTCATTTGGTGATCAAGTACAAGAAGGGAAACATAGAAAAAACGACCAACATGCTCTCAAGAACACCCACATCAAATATTATTGCTTTGGGTAGTCTTGTACACATGGAGCTATCCACCCATTATGCATACAAAGAGGAATATTCAAAGGACGAGGACTTCACAGAGGTGCTTTAGCAGTTCCAAAGTTAGAGTGATGTGCTCGATGGTGAAAACGCTATTGAATATTATCTCGAGGAAGGGTTAATCAACATGTTATACAGGATATGCATTCCTACATTGAACGATTCAGACTTATTAGAGAAGATCCCACCTCTAAGGTTGTAAAGAACTTTGGTGTAGAGAAGATTGTGGCCAACTTACATAGGTATGTGTATTTGACCAAGGTGTAAGAGCATGTAGTTAGGTTCATAATAGTATGAATGCTTTATTGTACCAACAAGCCTAGCAACAGAAACATGGTCTATATCATTCCTTACTTGTACCCACTCATCCTTGGGAGAATATTTCCATGGATTTGTGGGACTTTTACCAACAACAAGGAAGGGATGTCACTATGTGTTCATGGTAGCTGACAAATTTAACATGATGTGTGTTATGATTCCCTATAAAGAGACCATCAGTGGGAAGGAGGAGAAAAAATATTTTCTGGATAGGTATGCGTGCACTTTGGGATACTAAGGAGCATCATTTCACATAGGGACGCAAAATTTATTAGTGCATTTTGGATGATAATATGGGGGTGGATCGATACATAGCTGAAGAGATCTACAACATTCCATCCATAGACATATAGGTAGATAAAAGTAGTTAATAGGAAATTAGTTCAACTTCTGAGGGGATACAACCATAAGAATCTGAAGGCCTAAGATGAAAATATGGTATATATATAACATTGTTACAATAGAGAAATCCACACTTCTAAAAAAGAGTCCCCATTTCAAACATGTTTTGGGTATTCTGCTACATTACCTTTGGATATTTCAAATGGGTAACAAGGATGGTTGAGGGAAGATATTACATGAGACACCTTGAGGGATGAAAATGTTATAGTGAAGATCATGAAGATCGATATATAGATACAAGAGATGTTGTAAAAATAACAAGAGAGATGTAAGGTTAGAGATGATCAACATATAATATATAAGTCATTCTAGGTGGGAGAAAAATTATTGCTTAGTTGAACAAGGAGGTACTATAGGGGCCTTATAAGAAAATCAAGGCTCTATGGTATGATGAGTTTGAGCCACAAGAAAAAGTTGGCGATTATGCCTATCCACTTAGTTTACCATCATATATGTGCATTTAATGACTTTTGAATGTAAAGAATATGAAACTCTAGGGGCCTTCCACGTTAGATCAAGAAGATGATTGAGTCCTACCTTTTGTGGAGCATTTGGAACTAGATGCTCAACCAAAGTTGACAAAAGATATAATTTTGTAAAAGAGGCACAAAACTACAAGACAACAGTAGCATGAACTTTGGTAGATTGCGTTGAAAGGACAACTTCTAAGAAAAGCTAAATGGTACACATGAGAGAAGGTGGAGGGAAATTTCATCACCTTATTTAGTAGAATAAATTGGGGACCAAAAGCCTCCCAAAATGTGGAGGTGTGATACATAATGGATCATTGTATTCTTTTTCATCCATCTCAATGCTTTCATCATAGAAAATGTGGAGGAATCACCTCGGAGGACCATTTTTACTAGCGGGACCCTATTTGGAGAAAAACCATTTTGAGGCACCAAGAAATGGTTTTTGAGGATAAACGTTTGCCACTTTAGTCTTGCACCATTTTTTCTTATTGTACACAAAGAGACCTATCCAGCCACACAAGAATTATGTCAATAAGAGTTTTTATGTGAAAGTTATGTCACTCATAATGTTATCTTTAGCTTTTCACCCCTATAATTTGATAGGCTAAGAGTTGGGGTAGTCAAACATCACCACTAGTAAGCTATTGGGCTATGTTATTATCTGACAACTCATAGGGAACTCTATGAATAAAACCATGATAGGAATCCACAAATTTCCCTAACCTAATAACCTAAAAACATATTGATGATATAATCCTTACCCATATTATATGTTTGAATACACTAGTTAAAGAAAGTAAACTAATTACATGGAAATAAATAGTTAACAGAATTATTTATTCATACAGGAGAAAAAGCCACAATACATTGCAACCATGTACCAATCCACAATAGTATAGATATATTTATTATCCGGAGACTTGTTAGCGTTAAAGTGGCGACCAAAACAAAATAAACGTTATCTGTTCTAGTGGAGACCAAAACAACTCGTATCAAACAGTCTACCTAACTAGCCTGATTACGCGATAATGCCTTGTTGCAAAAGAAAATTCCATAAAAAAACATAGCACATCAAACTATACCCTTGGCCACCCAAAAAAATTTCCTTAGCGTTAATTAAACAGGACTATGGCCGACATGACAAAGCCTTTGCACAACCAACCGAAACATCTCAAGAATAAACGTGTGATGAGCCATGAAACTAGAAACGTAAATAGCTGGAATTATCTAATTTAATAAGGAATGCTGGGAAAACAAAACCCATGTTTCCAACGACATTCCGAAGCCCAGGTCGAAAACGAACTGGCAAAGAAAAATAATTGCCATGTTAAATAACATAGAATGCAAAGCAGAAAAGTGAAAAAAAAAAAATAGAACCTCACGGTAAAGAAACTTGCCAAATTACCTCAGTGGGCAGGGAAAATTCCTTGCCTCTTTCATGCATAGCAAGATTGTTTTGTTTAAAACTTGTATTGAGGAGGGATGTAAAATTTATAACATCGAATGGAAACCTAGAATTCAAATCTTGGCAATTAAAAATACAACCCTTGGACATACTTATGAAGGTCGGAAACAGGTGGAGTCAAAACACCATGAAATAGTCCATTATTACATGTTGAGTCCACGGGGAAAGAAATCCTTGCTTCCTGTAGGAATAATGGTGGAAAACTAATTTATCGACGACCAAATGCAAGCAAAAAGAATGAGATAACCTGGAAGCATTGAAAGTCACACGATAAAAATTTGCAGAAGTGCCATCGATTAGGTTAACCTCTAAGCATAATAGGCATAACGGGGTACCTTGGTATCCACCAAGAGTCCACTGAAATAATTATTTATGGCATTTTATAAATGTTGCTAAACTTATGACATGGTAAACATATAAGCTTGATTCTAGCACCATAGCTAATGCAATCCAAGTATTTGTGTTCAAAGTAATTTTAGGTTACATAGATAAAAAATAATCGGAAGAGTAATGTAGATATTCACTGATGTGATATTAATGTATTAATTAAAAACTACTCGTAATACATATACTATAGAAAGAAATATATATTAGTACTAAAAGAGATCGAAAATTGATGAAAAGTTAGCACTGAAGGGATTTGATCTGTTTGATTGCGCGAGGTTTAAAAAAAATCATAGTTTCTTCCTAAGTAAAAGGGGTTCCTAGTTTCTCCTATGCTCAAAGGAGAGATGAAACCCACAAACCCACAATAAGAAAATTTGCAAATCCATCATAGCTCTATGTGTATCATGTGTTAAGGGAAATCAAAATTTAAATAAATGTTTGCATTAGTGAATTGACCCACCACAATTAAGATGAATCTTTTAGTCAAAAAAAATAACAATAAATCAAGGTAGTGAATTTAAATTTACATTATAAATTGATATTAATCCTATAATAATCATTATTATTAACAATATTAACAATATTGATAAATTAATGCAACACTAAAAATAAATAAAATAAAAAATGATAATATATATATATAATATATAAAATAACATTGACCCATATTTTATCCTTCACTCCCACAAAACTAAAATAAACTTAGTAAATGCATCATTATATCATAGACATATGTCACTCTCACACATACAACAAATTAAAATAATTTTATAAATTCATCTTTACAAATATAATGTGACATCTTTATTTCTCATAATTTATAAATTTGAGAGAAATGTAACTAACACTTTTTATATGTAAATTAGAAATGATACAAACACTTATAGCCTAACAACATTACATGGTACAATTTACCATTACAACAAAAAAAAATCATAAAAATTTAATTAAGTTATAACATAATTTTATTTTTGCTAAGTAAAAGTAATCTATTAAAAATAAAAATAAAAGTATTTACGAAAATGTTCTGGCTAGGAAGGAAGGAAAACAATCTATCTCAGTTTGCTGCCAAAAATGCTAGATCTAGGAGTGCCCCCAACAAAGGGGAAAAACCCCTAAATTATTATCATTGTTTATTATAAAAACAAATAATAAGACATATATATATAATATATTATATATATATATATATATAAATATATAGATATATATCTTATATAAAAAAAACAGTACCACTACTTTAATGATAGATATTTATCCCCATTTTATCAAGTAAATAGGATTTGTTTTTTTTTTTTGTTTGTATTCTAAAAGAGGCTTTGGGTCTACCTCCCCATTTGAACCTTGGAACTCTCATGTATCTATAAATTTCACGTTAAGTTGAGAAATTAGTTTAATTAAACATATTAAAATTTATAATTTTTTACAATAAATTTACATATTTCATTGACTATTAATGATTTCATTATTTAATATCTAGTAAGTTATTTATTTGATTTTCTTCTATTTATTCTAAAATTTTAATATATGACTCAATCATTAATAATATTGTGGTAAATATTGTGCTATGATTTAATATTGTTGATAATATTTGTTTATTTAATAATTAATATTTTGATTTAGTAGATCATAAGTATGTTTAACATTTTTTAAAATAAAACAATATATGCTTCATTAAAATAAATATGATAACTAATTGAATTATATCATTATTAATAAGTTATTTTTCCAAATATTACTCAATTTTATTTAGAATAGAAAAAAATATA
Source organism: Pinus taeda (assembly GCA_000404065.3). Lineage (NCBI taxonomy): Eukaryota > Viridiplantae > Streptophyta > Pinopsida > Pinales > Pinaceae > Pinus > Pinus taeda. Next base: position 66,563 of record APFE030302116.1, read on the forward strand.
ATGGAAAATAAAAAACAAAAACACTATCAAAATTACAATTAACATTAATACATTACTTATTTTTATAACAATTTAATAAACTATAATAACCACTAATGATTACATGGAGAGGCGCTTTACAGCCCAGTATATGAGAGAGATGTTGCCACATTACATTAAAAATACTAAAAAAATGTGAAGGAGGAGGAGATGTTGTCATGTAACATTACATTACAAAAAAAATATTAAAAACAAATATGAGGGTGATGTTGTCACATAACATAATGTTACATTAAAACAAAAGAAATATGAGGGAGATGTTGTCACGTAACGTAACGTTACATTAAAACAAAAATATGAGGGAGATGTTGTCAGGTAACATAACGTTACATTAAAACAAAAATATGAGGGAGATGTTGTCACATAACATAAAGTTACATTAAAGAAAAAAATATTAAAATATATCTATCTATCTCTCCTTCCCTCCCTTTCCCCTCAATCTCTCTCTATTCCCCCCTCTCTCTCTCTAACATTTCTCTCTCCATATATATATCTCTTCATCCCTCCCTGTCTTTTCTCTCTCTTCTTCCCTCTCCTCCTTATCTATATCTCTATCTCCCCTTGCCTGATGGGATGAGATCTTGGGGTAAGCCCAAAATCCCAATTCCATTAAAAAACTCGAACTTGGGCCTGTGGGTTATGGCCCACAAGCCTAAACAAAAGCGTTTTAAACTTTAAACCTTTTCATTTTCAAGCCCTGGATATCTTTAAATATCGATCATCCTCTTAAACCCCATTACAAACATGAAATATAAGTCTAACACCTCGCGACCATAAGGTAATACAATACTGGCCACCTTCAGGATTATTATGCACACGTCTTACATTCCTGCCATCTCTCATCTTAAGTAAGAAACCTTCTGCGCCGTTTTTCACTTCAACTACTTTGATAACACTCGAATTAACATAATCCTCGTCCTTTTCACAGAAGCTGTCGGCCATGCTCCCATTGTTAGAGGACATGCTTGCGCTGCATTGAACACCGCTGTAAGGGGATTTCAACAAGTTCTCTGAACAAATTCTTGCCTTGCAGTTCCTTTTATTGAAACCCCAAAATTTGCTTCTCAAATACCTGGATCGCTTGGCTGGGGCAACAGTCAAAGGAAACACAGAAACAATTATTTCATTCTTGACGGACACGGTTGGACATATCATAGGCCCCTGCAAAGCACCCATTGGGAATATTTCTTGGCTTCGATATTCCTTTACAAAAATCGAACACAGGACACTTCAAAATCGGAAAATCTTAGTGGATTATTGATGGTAGCAAAATCAGAGACCATATACACAAAATTTCATACAATTATATAAACTCTTCTGGTATTAATAGACAACAGGACTGTGTTGACAAGCAAAACATTTACAATACGAAAACACAGGCACACAGAATTAATACTGAACAGACGTTTATATATTTACGGAACAATTACAAAATTAAGGCATTTCAGCCTTAAAAACGAGCTCACACTCAGCTACATATTTCCACTCACAAATTATCTCCCAGAACAAATATCCCTACAGCTCTATCGTATTACAATTATATAAGAATTTTAGGAAGGATCAATCCTATCCTCTTTTGATTTTCTCCACAAAAGCTTCATGCATGCACGCTTTAAATTTTCTTTATCCACTTTAAATCTATTTTTCTGCTTTAAATCGGCTTTAACTTTGTTTTTTTTCATGGCTTGCATTCGCTTGCTTTGGTGCTGGTTGCTCCCACATCAGACTCCCGAGGCACAAAAATTTATGACCTCCCGGTCATATGCTTCTCCTGGTCTTCGTAATATCTTTAACTTGTGAGTTGCAATCTACCTCTGCAACAACAAGTCCTCCTTGCTGCATCTTACCTCACCAAGCTCTCCTCTGGACTTGGTCTTTTGGTAAATGCTCTAGGCTATTGCAATCTTCTCACCTTCCTTTGCTACTACCTACACAAAATATAAAGACCATACCTATTCATAATTCATTAAGAATTGTACTTCCTTCCGCAAAATCTTTTACGGCTCTGATACCAAACTGATGGGATGAGATCTTGGGGTAAGCCCAAAATCCCAATTCCATTAAAAAACTCGAACCCGGGCCTGTGGGTTATGGCCCACAAGCCTAAACAGAAGCTTCTTAAACTTTAAACCTTTTTGTTTTCAAGCCGTGGATATCTTTAAATATCGATCATCCTCTTAAACCCTATTACAAACATGCAATATATGTCTAACACCTCACGGCCACAAGGTAATACAATACTAGCCACCTCCAGGATTATTATGCACACATCTTACAATCTTGCCATCTCTCATCTTAAGTAAGAAAACTTCTGCGCCGTTTTTCACTTCAACTACTTCGATAACACTCGAATTAACATAATCCTCGTCGTTTTCGCAGAGGCTGTCGGCCATGCTCCCATTGTTAGAGGACATGCTTGCGCTGCATTGAACACTGTTGTAAGGGGATTTCGACAAGTTCTCTGAACAAATTCTTGCCTTGTAGTTCCTTTTATTGAAACCCCAAAACCTGCTTCTCAAATACCTAGATCGTTTGGCCGGGGCAATAGTCAAAGGAAACACAGAAACAATTATTTCATTCTTGACGGACACGGTTGGACATATCACAGGCCCCTGCAAAGCACCCATTGGGAATATTTCTTGGCTTCAATATTTCTTTACAAGAATCGAACACAGGACACTTCAAAATCGGAAAATCTTCGTGGATTCTTGATGGTAGTAAAATTAAAATTTCATACAATTATATAAACTCTTTTGGTATTAATAAACAACAGGACTGTGTTGACACGCAAAACACTTACAATACGGAAACGCGGGCGCACACAATTAATACTAAACATACATTTATATATTTACGGAACAATTACAAAATTAAGGCATTTCATCCTTAAAAGCGAGCTCACAGTCAGCTACATCTTGCCACTAACAAATTACCTCCCAGAACAAGTATCCCTACAGCCCTATCATATTAAAATTATATAAGAATTTTAGGAAGGATCAATCCTATCCTCTCCTAATTTTCTCCACAAAAGCTTCATGCATGCACGCTTTAAATCTGCTTTAAATCTGCTTTATCCGCTTTAAATCTATTTTTCTGCTGTAAATTGGCTTTAACTCTATTTTTTGTCCATGGCTTGCGTTCACTTGCTTTGGTGCTGGTTGCTCCCGCATCATTGTCTCTCCTTCTCACCCCCAAAACACAGACACTTTCTCTGAATGTAAGCACATAAAAATTATTCAACATTATATACAATACTTGAATTTTCATCCTTTATAAAAAAATTGCTTACCCTAAATGTTTGTTTCTTGAAACTATAAACAACTTATAATTGGCTACATTCTTGTTATTGTCATTTTCATCATTCAACATTGTTAATTACCTTGAATTCCAACACATTAATAGAAAATAACTAGCATTGAAAATTATTTAGGGTTTAACACTCCATAAGTCAGAATGATTGACTTTGGAGAAAACTACTATTAATATTGGAGAGCGACAAAGACAAGAGATCGAGTTAAATATTTGAATGGTGTATGCTTCCAAGTACTCTTTTCATATGATTCATACGAGAAAATGGAAAAAATTATAGGTGTGATAATAGAAACAGTAGAAGAAAATAGTTTCAGATTGATTGCAATGAAGATTGTTTGTAAAAGACTATATTCTTAGTATTCACATTTTATGTCTATCAAAATTGTTACATTGACACTTTGCACTAAAAATTTGTATTTCATCATTTTTCATCATTCAAGTTACTAACAGTCTCTCATCTCAACAAATTAAGGTAACTAAGCAAATTATAAATTAAATTTACCAAATTTATATTAGACATATTTAGCATATTTAGAATGATCAAAATAATTAGATGTTTAGCAAATTTTGCATAACCCCACATGACTTAAACAAGCCTAGATCCATCTTAACACTGGATGTATCGAGCACAAGGAATCAATTCTCTCGAGGTGCAAATCTTCATTCAAGTTTTGCACTCAAAAAATAAATTTACACCCCGAGAAATTTAATCTCTCGACTCTTGATAGATTGAATGTTATAATGAATATAGACGAGTTAATAATAATTTTTTCCCAACTTTTAAATATCTAAAACACTGTCCTGATTTAATAAAAACAACGGAGTGTCAACCTATAAAAATATTTCTCGAACATCAAAGTAATTTACTAAAATGTAGTAACGATGTATGAGGATACTAAATTTAGACATACTAGAAAGGCTCAACTTTAAACATACTAGAGAGGCTTTTTAAAATAAGCAAAAACGCATATGTTATCATTATTTTTTTTCTTTAACAACGGATAATAAAATCAATTTTTACTCTGAGGAGCCAATCAAGAGTAATTGCGGCGTCGGGGTTCATCGTCCGGATATGAAACGATTTGTGTCGGCTAGAGTTGAATCTACCAAGCTATATTAAATGGACAATACTCTATCTAACTGACCATACTATCTTGAAGTGGTAATATTGAGACCACCTACATCGACAATACTCTATCTAACTGACCATACTATCTTGAAGTGATAATATTAAGACCATCTACATTTTCATTTTCTTGTGATGTTAAAGTGGTGACATTTAATGATAATTTCAAAGTGGCCGTCATATTTATCAATCTAAATATAAACTTTATAACTCAAGATGCAGGTTTTTTTTGTCAGGTTCAAGTTATAATTCAATATGCATGTTTTTTTGCCTAGTTCTAAGTGGTGAAATTTAATTATTAATATAAATTTATTTTAAATACTGATTTAACATCACTGTACAGAGATTAAAATTCAAGTGGTGATAAATTTATTTTAAATATCGATCTAACATGAGTTCAGAGATCTAATTTTGTCACTGGTAATTTAATTTATGAGCAGATATTAGTTAAATGTTTTGTATAGTTATTATTTTTTTAGATTTTTCATAATGTTCAAAATTTCATTTCAATTTTAATGACCCACTAGTTACACATCATACACATCATGTTGTAGAATGAGCCTCTAGACTCAATAATCTCAAGTGGCAGTGATATTTATCAATCTTAATATAAAAAATTTATAACTCAATATTCAAATTACTAAAAATAATTCAAACACAATAGATTGTAATTAATAGTTACATAAATAATTTAATTTAAATATTTATTTTTTATATTATTTAAATAAGTAAATATTTAGTATATTTTCTATTATAAATTTACCTCATTAATTACATTAACGTACATTAACAAACAAAAGATAAATAAACTACTTCGAGTTGAGGATGGATTTATTATAGATATAACATTAGAAGACATAGGCCAAATAGATTTAACAACTGATTCATATGCAAACAACTTCCAAGAACTACCCTTTCTACGATTATCATTTGCAAGAATACAGTACATCCTAAGAGTGCTCAAGTAATTACAGTAAAGGAATATTGCTAAAGAGGGTTCGACTCTGGGGTTTTTGGATTGAGGCCACTGCAGTAGGGTTACGAAAAACAAGTGGTCGTGGTAGGAGATTGCAGTTTGGGCGAACTGTAAGGTGGACGAATAAGTCAATTGCTAAGTCGGCCCCAATGACGGGTTCTATCTAAACCCAGTGGCCGCTTCAGAGAAGCAAAGTGGCTATTTGGAATACAAATGGCATGGAGATTAGAAACGACACACTTCTGCACTAACTTTGGGCGGTGTGGTTTGAGGTAGTGAACGAGGATACTGTAGGGTTTTTATTTTGGGGGACTCGGGTAGTTAAGTGGTCAGCGAATTTTCAGAATATGTGAAGGGGAAATGTCTAGGAGGTGATTTACAGAGATATCCAAAGTTATGGTTCTATACCGATAACTAAACATGTCGATAATCCCCCACATAGCGAGTTCATGTTCCCAACAAAGAAGAATTTGATAAGTCAACATGTTTTGAATACAATTATCATGTGCTTGGGGGAACCATTCTATAGAAGCTCAAAGGCAATTGATGGAGGAATATCTGAATAACCCATGTTTGAAGCAATGAAATGTACTATTTATGCTAGTTTATTAGATATAGAAGCAAAGTTAGTGGCATGGGATTATAATTAAGATAATGAATATAGGATGTCTATGAATTTCATCCAAAGGGTTAGATCTATTCATAGTGAGTTTGAAGAAAAATGTGGTGGGGATAAGATAAATGTTATTGTACATTTTCGAAAGGAATGTTGTATGGAAATAGGCTATAAAACTGAGGAGAAAATCAAATCAAAAGAATGCAGAGTAAATAGTGATTTATTAAGAGGTATGGATAAACTTTTCCAGTTGGCATTTAGAAGTGGAGATATATGGGAATTGATTAATGATATTTTTAGCATGTGGGAGAACATTGGCATTAAAAATCAGAAGACCAAAAGGTCTAAACCATTGATATGTAGCAACAGTAAATCAGGTCCTGAAATGAAGTGGTTTCCAGAAGATATGACTATCAAACCTTGGAGAGCATTGCAAGGAGTTAAGGATGAAATTTTTTTAAAAGAAATATTATCTCATGTGAGGTCAGGGGAATTATCATTGGAGGAAATGTTTGAGGAATTTCAAAAGTGAGTTTATTGAATTATTTTTACTTATTTCTAGATTATAATTTTCTTTTAAATATTATGTATGGTTCTTGGTAGTATTTTTTATACATATCATTATATTAACTTTTTTTACTTTATCTATGCAATCACAAAGTTTACATGAAAATACAAGAACAAATGGTTGAATTTTTGAATGAAGATAGTTGGAATGATGTTGTATGCAACTACCCAGATTCAAGTTCTACATCAACACTAATTTTTTTTTATCTTTCTTTTAAAAAGGTACGTTGATTTATACATTCATTTTTATTCATTTGTATGCTATTTTTATTTTTTAACTTATACATATATTTCTTTATTTTATTCAAGATGAGTAAGGATGCAAATGGAGCACCAAATAGTTTTTGAAACTTTATTGAAAAAAATTAAGATCAAAAGACTGAAGAAGCAACATCATAGGAATGTTGAACTTGATCCAAATCTTATTCATTTCATTTGGAATGGGCTTGACACTATTCAATATCAAGTAATACAAGGTGACTGTGAAGACATTGCTACACTCATACCTAAAAGGGAATATGTTCTAATTATTGCAAATATTCCCCATGGTTTCAATATCCCAAACATTGACTATGATAGTGACCCTTATACTTATAAAGCTCTTAGTAAAGTGGTGGCGGGATTTCTAGAAGTCACATCATCACCATTATGGATATTTGTGAAATTTCATTCATATACACAATTGGCAATGTTATTCTCAAGCTTCAAAGGGAAAACAAACTCAAGATTCAGCTTACATGGTAAGACGTTGAAAATGTATATTTCATTAATGTTAAAAAATTCATTTATGTCAAATTAATTGAACTTTTAGTATTTCATGTTATAGGCAAAAGCAAAATCTTCTTAACTGTGAATATCAACTATTTATAAATGATTGTGAGTTCATCCATATTAATAGTTGGGTAAAAGATGATAGCTATATGTCTATGATTTTTGATTGGGTAGATCGAAAGAGTCATAGCCAAGTACTCGCTTATGATGTTGTTGTGAAAAAACTAACATATGAAGAAAAAGAAGAAAAAGGAGAGATAATTAGGATTTATCAAAAACCACAGTTATTGATTAACTATCTTATAGACATATGCTCAAATGAAGGATATTGGGTTCTGGATTTATTTTCTCTCTTATATAAGTTCTATTATGTGGAATTAAATTTCAATATCTTCTTTATTAATTTATATGTCATTGTACTAATTTACTTCATTATTTCTTTTGTGCTTGATAATTAGGTACAACACTAGCATGTTGCCTTCATAAAAGGAATAAATTGCATTGCCATTGAGAAAGATCCAGTACCGTGCAATTTTATTCAGAAAAGAATTAATGCTCTTCAATTTGTTCCAGACGCAATGTGAGAAATTGGGTTGAAGAAAGGGGACTTTAGTGAATCGTGTGTGGAAAAAAAGGAAAAGGAACCTCAACCACCATTAATGGAATGATTGCAAAGGCATACATTGGGAGATTCATAGACATCAAAGATCCATTAGAAGAGGAAAATGAACAAATGAAGTAGAAAATATTGTGGAAGAAGACAATGATGAAACTCTAAAGGATGAAGAGTTTGGATTACGTGATATTGTTGATTAAATTTAAGTTATGCTTGGAAATCAAACTCATTTTTTGTAACTATTAATTAGTTATACTTGTAATGCTTTGACTTTGACATTTTATGAGAAGAATAAGCATTCAAGTAATGTTGTTATGCATTCAATATTTGTATTATGTGATTTTTGTATTAATTTTTATGTTAATCCTTATTTTTTGAAAAAAATAGTGATTATTATTATTTTTTTGACATGAAATTCATAAAAAATACTATTATTTAACCATTTTTTAGTTAAAACTTTCCTATCAAATTGAGATTTTGACATGTCATTCTAGCAAAAAATTACAAAAATGTATCAAAATGTGTAATTTTTTAGTTATATTTATGTTGAAAATGGTTATTTTTATGTCAATTGTTAAAAATTATTGTTTTCTAGAGACAATTATTCCATGTGCATTGAAAAATTAATTAACGATGTATAAATATGTAGAATATCGAAACTTCAAAATATCGACTTTCTTCTTTAAATATGCAAAACAATAAAAACGTCACTACAAAAAACAAAAACAAAAATTAAGTAAAAACAAGAAAATATGAAAAAGAAGACCACTTAAAAAATTGTTAAATTTAGAAAATAATTATTTACATTTCATACATTAGAAAATTTGAAGTCAAAAAATAGGTCTTTTAAAGAAAGGGCCTGATGCAGAATGACCACTTTTTAAAATCAGCATGAAAATCACTAACATTCTAAAACGTGATGTACATAAAAAAATTGAAGTGCCAAAAACTATGCTTTAAAAAAATATGTGTTCTATGCATCTCCCTTTTCAAAATTAGGTCACTTTTTTGCTATCTCTATGAAATGGTAACCGTATTAATTGCCGCTTCAAAATTTACATTGTTTAAATTGTGCTACAATTAAGGAAATTGAAAAGATGAAAGAAATAATGGTGGGGGTCCAAGTGGAATAGGTGGGTGGCCACCAATATACCCCTGGGTCACTACTCCCCGATCAGGAAGCAATAGTCCCCATTGTGGTTAGTGCCTCCATGAGACGAGGAAACTTTTGTTGAAATTGGTCCATGGTAAGCCACTTGCCTTGGTGCAAGATTTGGCCTACTTTGACAAATCGATATTATTGGATCATCTGCTAGAAAGTGCTCTTGATCTGTGTATCCATGATCATATCAATCGTGGCATTCTTGATACAACTTGGGTTGAGCTCTATTGTTGTCAACTACTTAGTAATATCTTATGCGTCCAACAATGGGGGAAAGTATGGTTGCAATCAGTCCACATTGAATATTGGGTGCAGACCAAGGAATAATGGAATGTTGATCTCAAAAGAATTGTCCCTTATGGCCTTAGTGATGGTGTATGGGCCATATCATAGTAGGCAAAGCTTGCGATGGGCCCCAACAAGGTGCTCCTTCTACAAATGTAACCAAACTTTGTCTCCCGCTTGGAACTTTTGTGGCACCCGATGTTGATCATGTCGTTGTATGTACTTGGAATTTGCTGTGTCGAATATGTCATGGACCTGTTGGTGGACGTTCTGAATGCACTCAATGAAGTTGTTAGCCTTGTCAGCTTCAGACTGGACATGAGCCGAATCTTCCTAAGTAGCTACAAGTGATATGGCCACATCAATGGGACATAGTGGTTGGAATTCCAACCACACATAAAAGGGGATGTGGCCAGTTGAGCTAGGAGAGCTCTATTGTAAATGTACTAGACATAGGTGTTGATTTCATCCTATGTGCATGCATGCTTCAATTTTTACATGGGTAGAATGTGCACAATCATCCTGATGATGACCTTCGTTTAACCATCAGTTTGAGGGAGGAAGGTTGTGGACTTAGTGAGTTTGGTATCTAGCATCAACCATAGGCTTGACCAAATTATACTCAAAAACATGTTACCCTGATATGATATAATGGACTTTGGGATCCCAAAGTCTACCCACACTCATTCAAAGAAGTCCTTAGTAGTGGCTTCTACTGTGATACTCTTCTTGTAGGCCATCGTAATAACCATCTTAGAGAATCTATGAACGACCACAAAAACGTAGTTGTTTCCATGCTTAGTAGAATGAAAGCCCACCATGTAATCCATGGAGATGGATTCCCAAGGCCAGCTGGGAGTAGGTAGAGGAGTATATAGGTCTTTCTTCTTGATGGTCAGTTTGGTAATGGTGCAGGTAGTGCAAGATATGATGTAGTTCCCAACATACTATCCAAGGCCTACCAAATAAAAATACTTCTACAACACTGCCACTATTTTCTCTACTCCAAAATGTCCAACGAACCGATTGTAGTGTGCCTCCCAAGTCATCTTGGAATGCTCACTTGAAGGAACAAAGACGTGTCCCAGGTGGAATAACAATGCACCCTGGAGGTGAAAATATGGAACTTTCTTTCCTTCCAGGAGCATCTTGTATGTGTTTCCAAATTATGGATCACTATTATAAATATGCCGCCACCCCAAAGTTTTGTGTCCATAAGAGTTGAGCATAGTGGTCAGCGCCATCACCAGAGGTTGACTAAGGAAGTTTTCAAAATTATTGGTGCTTCCCTTTCTGTACTTAATGTTAAAATGGAATTGTTGCAGGTATGTGGACCATTTTTTATGGCAATCGTTCTGAAACTTCCCTTATGTCTATATGAACTATAGGGGTTAGTGGTCTATCTGGATGACTGTTTCCTTCCCCATAATGTAATGCTTCCATTTTCAGCAAGCATGCACAATGGAATACATCTCCTTGTCATAGGTGGTATACTTTAAAACTATGTCTAAAAGTGTCTCACTATGATATGCCATTGGATGCCCATGATGAGTAAGAAGTACATCAATAGCATAGTCAGAAGCATTTGTCTAAATCTCAAATGGTTTTTGTAGGTCTAGTAATGAGTAATGGTGTAGAGTAGAGGCGATGCTTCAACTCGATAAACATATTTTTTTGTGATTTAGACCAAAAAAACTTTTCTTTCTCTCCACCCTTGCTGACTTGGCTCAAAGGCCAAGTGATATGAGAGAATCCCAACACAAACCTAAAATAGAAATTGGCAAGACCTAGAAAGTTATGGAGCTATGTTAGACTGGTTGGGGTTTGCCAATCCCAAATAACTTGTATCTTGGCAAGGTTCACATGCACACCCCGCTCATCAATGATGTACCCTAGGTATTGAACCTGGGTGATATCAAAATTTCATTTCTCAATATTGCCACACAATTTATGTTATCACAGGGTTTAGAGGACTTGTCGAATATGGTGTAGGTGCTCTTCCAAACTTTGGTTGAAGATCAAGATGTCATCAAAACACACTACCAAAAATGAGTTGGTGAAGGGACGTAATATGTCGTCCATCAGCCTCATGAAGTTTGCGAGGGAATTTGTCGACCCAAAAGGCATGACCAACCATCAAAAAATGCCCTCCTTGGATTTTAAGGAAGTCTTCCACACATTGAAGGATTCTATTGGTACCTCAGGGTAACCAGACTTCAATTCAATCTTGCTGAAATATTTTCCCTCCTTGAGCTGGTCCATAAGTTCATCAATACATGGGATTAGATACCTATTCTGGATAATGATCTTATTCAACACCTGATATTCAATACAAAGGCTCTAGGTCCCATCCTTCTTCTCTACCAACACGACCATGCTTCCACAGGGTTACAAACTTGGCTTGGTTTACCCTTTTTGCAACAACTCCTAAATTATCTTCTTGATTTCATCATTCTCCATAATTCCCCATAACAAAGAATTGATAGATCAATCCATTAGGTAGCGACGTGTTCGAGGTTAGATCGATTGAGTGCTTGACCTAATAGTGTAAGGGTATCCCTATGGGTGAGGCGAAGATGTCCTTGTATTCCTCCACAACCTTATCCATCTGTTGTCGTCATCTAGAGGAACCCTGTCTAGAGGCCTTAGATGTGGCCACTACCTTCTTCTTTCTTTGTGGCTGAATCATAAGGAAGACAAATTTCTCAATTTCGGAAATGATCTTACTACAATTCTTTGCAGAGATCATAGATATGCTGGAAGGCGGTGCTACCTCTGGTATCTTGTATAACTTATTGCCCAAAGTAATAATAACAATATGAGGCCTAGACTCATACACAAAATCACACTTCCACAAGTATGGTTTACCTAAAAGTACATCAAAAATTCAAGAGGAGCAACATCACACAACACCTTATCTGTGAAGGGCTTGATGTTGTAGGGAAGGCGACACTACTGGTTGACATGGAGATATTCTCCTTGGTGAAGCCACCTGATAGTGTATAGTTGTGGGTGTATTGTGGTTGGTAGGCCTATCCGCTCCATGACCTATACTAAAATTAGGTTCTTTTGGCTCCTACTTTCGACAATGAACTGTAGTTGAGAACCCTTCACACACATCTGTGAGTGGAAGAGGTAGTCCCCCTCCTCTAGATCTTCAGGCTCAATCTTTTGGATCTTCATGGTGGCAATGATGGCAATGGGATCTATGACAATAATTTGCTTCCCTTTGTCATTCGCCTTGTCATGTTTTGAATCAGAGTCAGAACATGCATCTAATTTGGAAGCCTTCAACTTGGTCACTAGTAACTGCATGGCCCTACACTCACTTGTGTTGTGAGTGGGGATCTTATGGAACTCACAGCATTTTCCCTTGTCCTTCTTTGTCCTCATGGTATTGTTATTTTCTTATGACTTCGGTGGGTTGTCCTCAGTCACCCCACCTTAGACTTGATCTTTGTTTTGTGGTTTGGGGGAGCCTTTCCCTTGCTTTGGATTCGTAAATACAAAGTCTCCCATCTTATGTTTAAATTTATTCTTGATCTTTACAACGTATCAGTAGGAGACATTGAGTGAGGAGATGTTCAAGGACTGCATCTCTTCCTCGATGTAATTTCGTAGACATTTGCGGTACTTGAGTAGAAAATACCACTCATAACCATTGATACCCAACTTCGTGTGAAGGGTATGAAAAATATTTGTGAACTCTGACACATATTGGTCCCTTCCCTACCCCAACATGGTCCACCTTATATATTTAGCTTCATAGTTCTCAATAGGGTAATATTGCTCCTTAATGGAATCTTGTAAAGAATTCCAAGTGGGTGCGGTTGAAAATAGTGAGGGTTCCCCCTCATCCCCATTTTCACAGTAGGTTTCCCACTAGTCCTTGATATGGGGGGTGAATTTGAGGAGTGAAAAGTAATATTTTCTTGATTGGTAAAATCATGAACCAAAAAATATCCTTCTAATAGATTTATTCATTTATCATATAGGTTTGCATCTATGTAGCCTTCAAATGCAAGGATTTCAAAGTTGACTTGTACCTTAAAGGGACTGGTTGTTTTATTAATATGTGTCACATGTGGGTAGCCACCAAAGGATTGGGAAATTTTTTTCCATCATCACGTTCCTCTATCACTCAAGGGCTTATTTGAGCAATATTTTGAAAGAATCTCCTCCACCCTTGTCTTTATTTTCTTTTTCCATGGGAGGCCGTTAGGGTTTGCAAGGTTTGTCTTGCAAAGGTTCAACGAGTTCGAGCCCTCACTCCTGACCGTTTCATGGAAATGCAAGGAAAAATAGAGAAAGAGTAGACCTGTATGATACCACTAATCCAAAATTATATAGGAACACAAAAAATATAGAAATAACCATACAGATGTTGAAAATCCAATAGGAAAATCCTAAATTATTTTTTTCCTTGACTTAAATTGGGAATAAATTGTAATTCCATATCTCATGAAAACTTGTAATAGTTAACTAAATTAATTTGACTTACTTAGATTAGTTAATTCGAGTTGGAGGTCTTACTAGAGTCATGTAGAGTGTCTCCTACAATTTGGAGCACTAGTTGAGTTTATTTTGAGCTGTAATTATTTAAGTCGGTCTAACTGAGTTAAATTCATTTAAACTAGTTCCAACTGATGGAGGAATTAGTGGGAGGTCTATAGTGGGGTGTTTCCAACAGTTGAGTGTGGTGTTTCCTGAAGCATAGTGGGGTGCTACCTTAGTGTAGTGTAGTACTTCCTATAGTATAGTGGGGTGTTGTCTAAAGTATAGTGTGGTGTTGCCTGCAGTACAGTGGGGTGTTGCCTAAAGTGCAATGTGTTGCTACCTGTAGCGATCAACCAATAAACTGAAGATTCACTCATAATTAACTCATGCATGTCATATTAGAGAAATACCTAGTTGATGTCAGAGTTCAAGGACAATGTACTATCAGTTTTAAAGTCATCTTAATTAAACCGATGGTGCATGCAATCAGAGGAAGGCATATGAGGACTCTGCAATTCATAATTGAGGAATTTCCTAATTAAATAGGGTCTAATTCCTAATGGAACAATGCAGGAAATAGGGAATTGGGAAAGCAAGAAATTGGCTAATTATTGGCTTGAGAGTTTGTCTAGGAAGCAGTGAGATAGATAGAGATTGTGCAAAGGTTGCTCTGGCTTGAGCAAAGAATTATAAGCTTCTCATATTTTCTGAGTAAGGTAATATACAAATAGCAGGGGTTTTTAGTTGTGGCTTTCCCTATAAAATTATTGTATTATATTTGATTGAATTATTTCTATTATATGCTTTGTGATTTCATTAATCATTTATTGTTTTCACAAATGAGTAGAGTAGATTCAAGTCAATTGTTTTAGCATATTACAATCTACATTTTGAATCTTCAAGGAATTTCTACATGGTATCAGAGCTAAAATCACTATAGAAGAGGAAAATTCGAGTTTTTATTTTGCAAGAGAAATCAAATTTGGAGTATCATACTTCAAAGCAAGCACGATGTCGTTCTACAGATTGAGACTCAAAAATGCCCTTGAGGGTAGTTTGAACTATATTTCTTGGAAGGATAGGATGGAGGCAGTCTTCGAAGACAATAAGCTTAAGGAATTGATAGGCAAAGATGTTCCTAAGCCAGTTTATGCTCAATATCTTGCAAAGTGGTGAGAATGTGTGGCAAAGGTGAGAAGGATTATCCTAGAATGAGTTAGAGATCATATTGTCTTGAACCTTCATGGCAAGGAGACTGTATTTGTAATGTGGAAGGCCTTGACAAAATTGTTTCAAAATAATAGTGACCACATGAAACTCGGACTGAAGGACAAGCTCAAAAAAATCAAGACATTGAAGGGCATCCCAATATGAAGTACTTGACCAAGTTCACCCAATGTCGAGATAAACTTGTAAGTATCAGTGTTACAATAGTTGAAGTCGATATAGTGAGCTTAGCACTTTTAGGCCTTCCCAAGAATTGGCACAGGTACCAGGACTCAGTTAATTGGAAGGAGAAGCAACCAGAGTAGGAGAAATTATGGTTTGACGTGGTACAAGAAGAGATTGGGTGGAACACCAGAGATGGATCCTCATCCAAGCATGATGATGAGGGGAATCATGCCTTAGCTAGAAAAGAAAAGAAATGGAAAAGGAATTTATCCCATTCCAAATTAGATTCTAGATAGGAAGACAAGAAGAAGGACATGTCAAAGATTAAATATTTTCATTTTCACGAGTTGGGACACTATGCCATGAAGTGTTTTCACAAGAAGGTTGGAAAGAAGCCCTCAGGAGCAACGACAGGTGAAGGTCTTGCTTCATAATTTGAGCTAGATTTAACCCTGATCACTTGCATGGTAACATTGATGATGGGTAGTCTGTGGTACCTGGATAGTGGAGCCTCATTCCATATGAAGTGAAACAAAGAGTTGTCTAGTGACTTGGAGGAGAAGGACCTCCAGATGGCCATTGAGATGGGAGATGATGGGAGGTATAGAGCGAATGACATCAGTACTATTACCTTTCAGAGGGAGTCTAGTTCTCCTCTCACATTAAGAGATGTCATGTATGTTCCAGGTTTGAATAAGAATTTGGTTTTAGATTCCATGTTGGAGGACTATGGCTATGATGTGATATTTATCAAGGGAAAAGATTTCCTTCATCACATAGCCTAAGGAAAGGTGAAGCAGATCAAGGTTATGGTGAAGAACCTCTACAAATTGGATGTAGAAGACTGTGCTGCTTTAAGCAAAAAAGAAGACAAGGTGTAGAGCCGAGAAATTGGTGAGTTGTGGCATAGAAGATTGGGTCACTTTCACCACAGAGCTTTGAAGATCATGCAACAAATTTCTATAGGCCTTCTCAAGGGTACACTAGAGAAAAGAGACACATGAAAAGGGTGTACATTAGGGAAGTATGCCAAAGATTCCTTTCATGATAGAGACAATCAAGCATAAGCGATCCTTGATAAAGTTTAATGAGATGTGTGTGGACCATTCTCGATAGCCTCCACAACCAAGAACAGGTATAATTTAATATGTGTTGATGATTTTTCTCATAAGTGCTAGATTTTCTTCATGCAAAAGAAACACCAGACATTCGCTAAATTTTGTGAATTTAAAGCACTTGTTGAGAAGGACCTGGCAAAAATGTTAATGCTCTCAAAAGCAATAATGTTGGAGAATATGTGTTGAATGAATTCAAGATTTTTTATGCATCAGAAGGAATTCGACAAGAGTTAATAGCACCCCATAACCCACAACATAATGGGGTGGATGAAAGGAAGAACATAAGTATTTTGGGAGTTTCACAGGAGATGGTACATGATCAGGGTCTATCGTTGTACTTGTGGGTTGAAACATGCAACACAGTTGTTTATTTGCCGAACATAAGTCCTCATCGAATTCTCAGGATGAGTAAACCAGAAGAAGTTTTTTCAAGTAAGAAATAACATGTGGCACACTCCAAGATATTTGGTTCATCAATTTACTTTATGTTACTAAGGATGCACAGAAAAAGCTAGAGCCAACCATTGAGTTGGGAATATTTGTGGGGTACATTGATACACCTCACAACTATTGGGTCTATCTGTCATCCAACATGATGAAAATGGTTTGTAGAGATGTGAAGTTAGATGAAGAGAAGGCCATGAGATGTTCCCTTGAGAGGGAGCTTAAGTACATGCAAATGAGTAGATTTTAGCTCCAAAGGAGGAACTTCAGGATGATGTGGAGTAGCGAAATGTAGAAGATTAGAGAGTGGAAGCACCCACTCATGTAGAAACTTCCAGAGATGGAAGGAATCACACTGGAGAGGATCGCAGATTAATGCATGATGTTAGAGAAAATGTTGGATCACCCACATCGAAGTGCATGCAGAGGAGGTCACCAGATCGATACACTAGCTACATGGCTCTAATGAGCGCGAGCGTAGAGGTTGAGCCATCCTCATTCAAGGAAGTAGTGCAGAAACCAGTCTGGGTTGATTTTATGGTTGAGGAGTATGACTCCATTATTAGAAACAGTGTTTGGGAATTAGTCCCAAGACCTGCAGACAAGTTAGTGGTGAGTTCCAGATCGCTTTACAGGGTAAAGCAAGCAGCATACAAGAGTGTGGAGAAAAACAAGGCCATATTTGTGGCTAGTGAGGGAATTGGTTATAAGGAGACCTTTTCTCCATTAGAAAGGTACTCTTCAATCATATCTATTCTAGCACTTTCAATGGAGATGGGATGGAAGATACATTAGATGGATGTGAGGACAACATTCCTTAATGGCATGATTGAGTAAGAGGTTCATATTAAGTAGCTAGAAGGATTTGAGACCTTCAACATAGAGTCACATGTGTGCAAAATCAAGGAGCGTTGTACGGACTAAAATAAGCACCTCATTCTTGGTAGACTAGGATTGAAAGTTATTTCACTAGGCTGAGCTTCACTAGAAGTGAAGAAGATGTGAAACTTTACCATATTATGGTTGAAGGTAAATTGTTGATTATAGTATTATATTCCAATGATTTGATTCTAACAGGTGATGAGAAGATGATAAAATGTTGCAAAGAGGATGTTGCAAGAGAATTCAAGATGAAGGGCCTAGGACTCATGAATTACTTTCTCGTAATGGAAGTATGGTAAGGAGATGGGGAATTATTTGTCTCTCAGGGAAAGTATGCCAAGGAGATACTGAAGAAATTCCACATGGAGAGCAAAAAATCCATGGAGACTCCTCTAGCAGGTAATTGGAGGAAGGAAGATGCTACTTTAGGTGAAGTTATCGAGACTACTATTTATCGATAGTTTGTAGGTTCACTTATATATTTGGTGAACACACGACTGGACATATGTTTTGCAGTTAACCAACTTAGTCAACTTGTGGTTAAGCCAACTAAAATCTATTGGAAGGTAGCTAAACATGTGTTGATATACCTGAGAGGCACCACTCAGTTTGGTCTTTGGTATAGATGAACAAAGGAAGTGAAGATTCAAGGCTTCAAAGATACAGTTTGGAGTGGGAGTCCATCCGATAGGAAGCAAAAATTAGGGGGAATCTTCAGTATTGGGTAAACAACAGTTTCTTGGTATAACATGAAGCAAATATCAGTTTCACTCAGCTCAACAAAAGTAGAGTACATGGTTGCTAGTCAAGTCGCTTGTGACCGCTATCTGGA
The DNA here is from genome assembly GCA_000404065.3 of Pinus taeda. Taxonomy (NCBI): domain Eukaryota; kingdom Viridiplantae; phylum Streptophyta; class Pinopsida; order Pinales; family Pinaceae; genus Pinus; species Pinus taeda. The sequence goes on from APFE030302116.1 coordinate 85,198, forward strand.
TGGGGAAGATCCTTGTTGGGTTATTTGGTTAGCAGATGGATCCTACAGTGATTTATTGTGACAATCAAAGATGTATCAAACTATCTAAGAATCAATTTTTCATTATCGGTCCAATCATATCGACATCTAGTATAACCATCTACTAGATTGTGTGCAGGGGAGAATCATGTTGATAGAGTACATTCCTACGGAGGAGAAGGATGTAGGTATTTTGACAAAGGAATTTTCAAGATGAAAATTAAAGTTTCATAGAGGCAAGATCGAGGTAGCAGATAATCCCTTTCTTATTGAGAGGGAGTGTTCAAAATGAAACAAGAAAATTCTAATTTAATTTTTTCCTTGAATTAAATTGGTAATAAATTGTAATTCCACAAATCATGACAACTTGTAATAGTTAACTAAGTTGATTTGACATAGTTATCTCATTTAATTTGAGTTGGTGGTCTAACTAGATTTATGTAGAGTGTCTCCTACAATTAGGAGCAATAGCTGAGTTTATTTTGAGTTGTAATTCTTTAATTCAGTCTAATTGAGTTAAATTTGATTAAACTAGTTCCAACTGATGGAGGAATTAATGGGAGGTCTAGTAGTGGGGTGTTGCCTACAGTCAAGTGTGGTGCTTCCTAAAGTATAGTGTGGTATTGTTCATAGTGTAGTGTGGTGCTTCCTATTGTATAGTGGGGTGCTTCCTGAAGTGCAATGTGGTGCTTTCTGCAGTGTGGTATTGTTCATAGTGTAGTGTGGTGCTTCCTAAAGTATAGTGTGGTATTGTTCATAGTGTAGTGTGGTGCTTCCTATAGTATAGTGGGGTGCTTCCTGAAGTGCAATGTGGTGCTTCCTGAAGTGCAGTGTGATGATGCCTATAGTGATCAACCAGTAAACTGAAGATTCACTCATAATTAACTCATGCATGTCATATCAAAGAAAGTCCTAGTTGATATTGGAGTTTAAGGACATTGTACTATCAGTTGTTATCATCTTAATTAAACTGATGGTCCATGCAATCAAAGGAAGGATTATGAGGATTGCACAATTCATAATTGAGTAATTTCCCAATTAAATAGGGGCTAATTCCCAAGGGTAAATGAAAGGAAATAAGAACTCGGGAGAGAAAGAAATTGGCTAAGTATTGGCTTCAACTTGTCTAAGAAGTAGTGAGATAGGTATAGATAATGCAGAAGTTGCTCGGGCTTTAGCAAATAATTATAATCTTCTCATATTTTCTTATTAATGCAATCTACATTAGCAGGGGTTTTTAGTTGTGGCTTTCCCCAAAAAATCATTGTGTTATGTGTGATTGAATTCTTTCTCTTATATTATTTGTGACTTCATCGATCGTTTATTGTTTCCGCTAATAAGTAGAGTAGATTCAAGTCAATTGTTTTAACATATTACAATCTGTAGTTTGAATCTAAAAGGAATTTCTAAAACACATAGAGAGGTCGCAGAAATAAAACTTCATGTCACTAATATCAAAGAACTAAAATATGCTTACATACAAATTGGAAATAAACTAGCTCACGTTTTGCTAGCTTATCTCTGAGTAGAGATGTGGTGACTACATACCTCTGAACTATGTTATAATGAGGTGTGAAGGCTTATTTATTATTGAGAAGCGCTAGGAAACCCTAAGCATCCAAAAACCTAACCCTAGGAGATGAAGCACCAAAACTGTGGGCCCCATTGGGGTAAATTGATACATCAACTTCCCATGGCTTTAACTTTAGCATATGATCTCCGTTTGACATGCAAGACATCTTGTTAGAAATATATATCCGTGGATGACAACTTTTGACTGCAAATGTCAATAAAAACTTCACATTTTCGTGTTTTCCAAAAAAAATGTCGTTTGAGGCCTCAAAACGGTTCTGGAAGTTCAGGACCCAAAAAACTACCAAAAATAGTAGATTGCGATACAATTAAGGAAACTAAAAAAATTAAAGAAATAATGGTAGGTATCCTATTGGAGTAGGCAGGTGGCCACCAATATCCACCTGGATCATTGCTGGTCCAAAGCTAGTTGAAAGATTACACCTCAAGTTAGCACATTCATAATAACCAAAAATCATATCAAATTATTAGTAACATACTATATGCACATATCACAAGTAAATATGTCAAGCAACATATTTCATCAATACAAATGACGACCATCTGTCATAGCAAGTTCTAACACCTATTACATGGTTTTGGAGCCCTGCTTTATTTCCAAAGGTCTAGTGTTGAACCATTGTTTTGATGCCACTGTGTAACATACCCCCATCCACCCCATAGAAAATAATAAGGGTAGAAGGAGGTGTTATTATCATTGAGCCAACCTCCATACTTTTGTTTAAAATGAGGTCATAATTTTTTTTTTTTCCAAATTACTTGGAATGTAAATGCAACATTTCCATTGCGTATGTGTGATCAAGATATTTCTAGTGATATAAAATTTTCCTCAATCTGACTCTCGGTTAAAAAGATATGGCCATTAAAAGTTTCACCCAATAACCTCATGCCATTTGTTTATAGAATTTTCGGCAAAATCACATCATTCATCATTTGTCGACGCGTTTTGAACCAACTAGTGTGGTTCATCGTCAGGACAAGTTGAAGATACAGATCCAGTTCAGCGTGTTAAATAGTCTAAGCAGAGACTCAAACGGCTAAAAAGTCTAACAACTACTTTTCCACTTAAGGACCCCAGTCAAACTTTTCTTAACTAATTTAATATTAAATAACTATTATATTTATGGAGCTAGGTTAACCAGGTAAAAATTAAATCGATCAAATGTTAAAAATAAATCATTTATTTATATAAATTATTAATCCACTACAAATAAATATATATAAATAATATTAAATAAATGAATATTATTTGAATTATATTTCATTATACATAAATCATAATATAATTCTAATATTTTATTTAATTTTTTACTTTTTTTTTATTTCTTTTATACCAAAAATAATACCTATTTATTGCTTAGTTCCTAAATTTTATTATATAATTAATAGATAAAATATAATTTAATTCCTAAATAGGTAAAAAATAAATAATATAAGAACACTGGTTAGTTACCACATGTTCTAACCATTTATTGTTTAATTATAAATTATATATGAATATACATATATGTAAATATATAAATATATATCTAATAATATTTCAAAAACCTAACGTTCTAGTCGTATTTTATTTATATTATATAAATTTGTATAAAATATTATTAGATAAATATACAAGGAATTTTACTTTATATTAGGGATATTTCAAGTTACCTAAGAACTAATAAACATAAAATCTTTTTATTATAAAAAGAATAAAGGAAATTATTACTAACTCATTACCTTATTTCCACAAAGCATAATTTATTTATTCCAAATATATTAATAACAATAGCAATAGGTCGTTAGAATAATAAGTAAATAAATACTTTACATTCTAAGGAAGGTTCAAATTACCATATAATATAAAGGCTACATTATAATTAAACATTTTTAATAAAAAATCTTCGAAAATAAAGGGAAAAGAGGGGAATGAATTATACCCGACGGGTGATAATTAAAAGGGGGAAAAACAAATAAAACCAAGAGAAAGAACAAAAGAATAATTAAACCCACCAAGGGAAACAACCCCCAAGGGCAGGAAACCAGAAATAATGAGGCCTTACCAAGAAGGGACCGCGGAGGCTAGGAAGACAGGGCTGGGACCCAGCAGCTGCTGATCTTCCAACCATCATCCCTATTAAGATTATTCGGCCTTTTTTCTATTTCCAGGGCCTCTCTAAACTTGCGATGGTGAAACTGAGCAAATTTAGCAATGACTTGAGCCTCTTCGATACACACATGATGCATCGTCTTCTCAGCATGTTCAGCCAGGGCTGAGGACTTGGTCCTACCATGCTTCAAGTCAACCGAATGTTCGCTAATCCTCTGATTAATAGAGCGACCTGTCTCACCAATATACAGAATCCCACAGGAACACGGAATGACATAAACGCCTTTCATCTCTTTAGGGTGAATAGGATCTTTCACAGACCTGAGGGAGCTACGGATAGTATTAAGAGGTCTAAAAGTCTAAATTCATTGATAACCTAATGCCATGTCATTGGGCTATGAGAGATGGCACCCACGTAATGCCCACATGGCACTCCACATCATGCCATGTCACCTACATGTCATTTCATCTCAACAAGTAGCACAATACAATGATTTTGTGTTTTTCCTATGTGGCGTATGCCACTTCATTACATGTGGCCCCCATCAGACCCCCCCGCCCTTTTCCAAGGCTTGTGATGCAACAAATTTTCATTTAAATGGAAATTTGGTTTCCCTGACATTTCAAGAAAATTTACAGGGTGAGATTCCAAGGTTACCATTCACTACAAGAGTATTCTTCCATCTTGAGACATAAAACATTGGGCATTTCTTCGTGCATGTCTTTGGAAATGGTGAGATGGCTTTGTTTGGTCAAGATCATGTCACTCTGTTGGAAACTTTTCTGATAACTGTTGGGAAACTTATCTGTCTTGGGACAAAACCTAAATCATTTTCTCACTATAATCCCCGTTAAAAAACTAATATGGAATTAGTATCGAGATGACATTACGTTCACATCATCCTACCCACATGTCCTCCGTGATGTTGAGATGATTTTAGTGCCAAGATGAAAATCTTGTTGTCACATGTTGGGAAATTTCTCCATATTAGGACATAAATCGCGGCCATTACTAACTTACACCCCTTTGTAACCCTAGAGATGACATCATCTCAAGGTGACAAGACTTCAAAATTAGTTTGACATCTATCTATCCATGTGGCCTCCCATGGGAGTTCCACATAACATCATTTTTTGGGCCACTTCACCCTTCCAAAATTCCAAATCTGTCCACCACTGTGGTGGCACATCAGTCTGGATCCACCACCGTGACCACATGGCCTGCATCCCAATAGGCTCTTTCCTTCATGGATAATTAAAATTTCTCATTAAATTTTGTGTCATTTCCTGTATCGAGACATAAAAACCTCAAGAATTTCTCATCGCTAACCAGTCTAAGACAGTGAGATCAATTTAACACTGAGACATCAATTTCATTCCCACCTACTGCAAAGATCTCCATCTTGGCACGTAACTAGCCCATTCATCACTTAGTCATTTAGTAACCATCCACCTAGACTATAAATAGTGATACATGGTTTGATTATTTGTGGAGGGTCGACGCCCAATGCTTGGCATTATACCTCTGCACAACTCCCTCCTAGCATTGTAATATATAACGTGCCTACCCCTCTTGAGATTTTAATTAAATAAAAAAGGTATCTCTCTCCTGAGCTTCTTTGGAAGATATATATAATGGTGTCTCTCATGATCTTGTGTTTGACGCAAATCTCTTCTTTCTAAGCTTTACCACACTTAGATTAGTTTACATGCATATGTGTGTGTGTGTGTGTATAGCTATCTCTTCTGAGCTTTACCATTATATACCTAGGTCTATTATTCACAAAGTTTCAATATAAGAACTTGGGCAACCGCAAAGATTATACATCTGATGTATTAAGGTAATTAAGTTGAATTGAGATTTAGGTGATAGACATTAGAATTAGGCCATTCATCAGAAATTTTACAAGAGATCAACATTACAAGAAATCACATTTCTTAGAATTAGCATATGCATTTACCATTACTCAAAAAATACAAATGACATTAGCGCTCGATATTCCTACAGGAAATCATATTCCATACATTAATAATGGCATTCAAATAGAATAACAAGAATACATACAAAATTCACTTGCACTTAGAGAAAAATAAACACATATCTTATGATGAAGGACCTAGAACCATTGCTGCTAGTTGAAATAGGGAATGTAGAATTCATTCCACCTCTGCACACCTCTTAGTCAATATATTAGGATGAAACAGGGAATACAAAGGCTACACCACCTTCACCCACCATCTAATCAAGGGAATCTATAGGTTACATCGCTTCCACCCTTAGAGAACTTCCTTCAATGGTTCCACCTTAGATCACGAGTCCAAAACTAACTGAGAATGAACCAGAGAAAAAGAAAAGGGAAAACAATATGGCACTCCTTGACCAAGAATCCAAAGAGTAGGTTCTCCACCCACCAAATAAAAAAGGTAATCTAGAGACTAGACCATCTCCACCCCTTAGCTAAAGTAGGGAATCCAAATACTTATTCCCTTCACCTGGGAAATGCCTAATCTAGTCCTTCTAGTGCTCAAATAAACAATATTCTCTTCTCTTCCACCACCCCCGAGATCATATAATGCCTCCCCTACCAGTCCTTCTATCTAAGTTTACTTTCTTCTTTTTTATTCCCCTGTCACCCTCAATATTGACTCTCCTTTTCTCCCTTCATGTTGTTGCGGTCTATCTTCTCCACCTAAACCTCCTCTTCACCTATCATGACCTCTTTTTACTTTTTGAACCTTCCACACTTTTGGCACACTCCTTAGTTTCCATTTATAGCACCTATGCCTTCAATTACCACCATTGTAATGAAAATTGGGTTGTTGTTCCTTGTGTATTTTCCAAGGGAAAGTCTTCTTGGCTAGCCCAACCGATTTTGCAAATTATTATTTTGTCCTCTTGTGGTTTTGACCTTGCCTAAGAAGAAAATGGGCTCATCCTCTCCGAAATTAAAGCGAAATCAACCCATTTAAGGCACACCATTAAACCTCCATGACTGACATTAAAGACAACCAGGATTCCGCAAGCAATCTCCCTTCCCAAGATTTAAAATTCATGTCCCAATTATCAATCATTTTTTAATTATAAAAAAGATGATTCATAATATTTACAATAGGGGGAGTAGCTAGGGGCTATCATAGGTGTTGCCTTTTGGGATCACAAATTCTCTGACCACATTTATGTGCCTAATTAACAATGTCCTTAGTAAGTATTTCGATAATTTGTATTAGATTTTGTGGATGACATCATGATTTATTGAAAGACCAAAGAAGAGAATGAAGAGAATTTGGAAGCAATATTGCAATTTTTGAGAGAGCACAAGCTCTAAGCCAAGATCAACAAATGTGATTTCTTCCAATCACAAGTTCAACAATTGGGACATGTAATTTCAAAGGAATGAGTGGTTGTGTATCCGAAGAAGATTAAGGACACCATGGAGGTGGCCACTCCCTGTAATGTCATGGAAGTTAGTTCTTTCATGTGAATGGCCAAATTTTACTGGAATTTCATTTGTAAGTTTTCAAAGATTGGGAATCCAATCACATCCCTAGAAAGTAATGGAGTCAAATTTCAATGGACATAGAGTGTGCAACTAGTTTTCGATGACTCAAGAAATTGCTCACATGTGCAACTATTTTGAGGACGTTAGATCTAGAAATGGATTTTTTGGTTTAGACAGATGCCTTTGAGGAAGGAATATGTGTAGTTTAATGCAAGAGGGACCTGTAATTGGTTATGAATCAAGAAAACTAAGTGGACATGAGAGGAACTATGTCATAACAGCTTGGAGATTGCAACGATAGTACACACAGAAAAAATTGGAGGCATTACTTGCTTGGGAAGAAGTTTGAGTTGATGTCACATCATGGAGGGATGAGATGCTTTTATGATCAACATAAGTTAAATGCTAGAAAATCCGAAAGGTTAGCTCTAATTAATTAATTTTACTTTGAGATAAATCACATTAGCGGCAAGGAAGAAAAGGTATAAAATGAACTTAGTAGAACTCTACAAGTGGTTCACTTGGTAGCGATGAGTACTTGTGAATTTGATATCAAATAATGGATAAAAGAGGCATTGATACATGAAAAAACTTTCATCATGTGAAAAAGAGCTTGCAACAAGAACCAAAGGGATTAATGAGAAAGGACTACAAGCTCATGGATGATGGTATGTTTCTATTCAAATACATGTGGTATGTGTTTTTTGTAGTTGACTTGAAGAAGCTCATAATGGATGAGTTTCATAAGATATATTATTAAAGTCATTTGGGTTATTAGAAGATGATAACAACCATAAAGAAATTGTATTATTGGGCAGGAACGAAAAAGGAAGTTTTTGAATACATTGTCAGGTGCTCATAATGTTAATAATTCAAAGTGGAATACAGTAACCCAAAGGGATTACTACAAGCAATAACAATTCCTGAGTGGAAGTGAGACATTATATCTATGGACTTCATCATATGATTGCCAAGAACCTCCCAACAACATGATGTCATTATGGTGGTAGTGGACAAGTTGAGTAATGTAGCTCACTTTATAGCTATCAAGACCACCCAATCTATTGAAATAACTCAAATTTTTATGAAGGAAATATTCATATTGCATGGCATACGCAAGAATATCATCTCAGATCAATATGTCAAGTTCACTTCCAATTTTTGGAAGGCATTGTTTGATCATTTTGTGACCTAGATAAATTTTAGTACAACATATCATCCTTACAATAATGGAAAAACTAAGAGAGTGAAAAATATTTTAGAGGACATGTTAAGGTTGTATGTTATTCATCATCTAAAGAAGTGGGTAGAGTTCCTATCATTGGTTGAATTTGCATAAAATAATTGGTACCAAGAGTCATTGAGGATGAGCCCTTTCAAGGCATTGTATGGTAAAAAATGCAACACTCTCATTAGTCGATATGAACTAGTGAATATATTCATCCTTGGACTAGACATGGTGAAGGAAATGGAGCAAGAAGTGTTCCATATTAGGTAGGAACTGAAGGAAAAACAAGATAGGAAAAAGAGTTATGTAGATCAGCAGAGAATGCATATAGAATTCTGAGTGGGAGAGCATGTATATCTTTGCATCGGGGTCTTGTGCTTAGTTAGAACCCATATTCTATGGACCCTTTCATATTTTAGGGAAGGTGGGGCTAGTGGCTTATCGATTAACCTTACCATCCACATTGAAGGAAGATAGTTTTTTTAGCGTTTATTTTCTTAAGAAGTATGTGTGTGACACTAATCATATTGTTCATTGGTATGTGATACTTGTGGAACCCGAAACGCTATGCATCCTGGATTGAAGGCAGGTCATGCTCCAATATCAAGTAATAAAGAAAGTCAAAGTGTAATGGAAAAACATTGGACCAGATGAAGAAATCTGGGAAATGGTAGATCAAATGAGGGTACTCTACCGATTTTTGTTTAGTGTATAAACAAATGTGTCAAGTCATGAAGTGGAGTAAATGATTAAACATTTATTTTTTCAACCTAAGTAGGTAACTATGAGGTGAAAGATAACATGTAAACTAGCTATTTAATTACTTTCCTATGAAAAAATTAAGCACAAACCAAATACAGGTAGATCTCATAGTTTATTTCAACTTACAATAGTTCCCATACTTCTAAATCCAAATCTAACTTTGTTGAAAAAAGTTTGAAGATTCACACAGATGTATCACACTTTCTTACCAGATACTCTTTTTGAAATAATTGTTGGTCAAAAGTGATTTAAGATTGTAATAGAAAATAATCCTAATTGAAATCATTTTTGGAGTTTATAATATAATTCAATCAAATATAATAATAATTCCTTTTAATCGAAAATGCAAATTGCTTGAATTTATCTTCCTAATCATTGTTTTAGGCATAATAAATCTGATTATTTCCAATGATTTAAAATTTAAAAACACAATGAATACTAACTAGAGAAACCAATATAACCGAACTTTTTTCACTAGCTATGTTTTTTTATTAGACTATGCTACTACAGGAAAATAGAGCATGTATTTACATAAATTTTGTGTGATTACAGGATCACTACATGAAAATACAATAAGCATTACAAGAATTCTTATGTGATTAAAGGATCACTACAAGAAAATGCAACAAACATCACATGAAAATAGGGTATGCATATTTTTTAGTTATATAATAGAAATAATAAACAAAAACTACTCGAAAAATAATAGTATTAAAATACATAACAAAAGATATGAAACATGCACTAGGGGGCCTCCTCGTGTATGTTGCCAATGAAACACTCAGAAACTAGAAAAACTTGTCACGGGGGCTTCACCCAATGAACCTATGACATAGAACATGTATTCATGGCATACTAAACAATACCCTTAATTTGACTACATATTGGAAAATACCTCGAAAAATCACTTCATTTAGCCACCTACCAATACAAACCCAATACAACTTCCCAATTTAAAAAACCTCTATGTTCACTAGATATTTGGTATCTATTTTTTCATTAACATTTTTAATACCACTTTATATTTTTCCATAACTTTGAGCTTCATTTTTTATACACAACATATACAAACACTTTACTCCTTATTATATGCTCAATATATTACGTCATTTTTTTCTCAATATATATCCCCCGATATGAATGCATGTGGGATGGTATTGCTCCAACAATGAAGCCCTCGTGTAACTTGTGCATGATATCATTGAAATCCTCATTATATTAATGAAAATCATAAGCTTAATACAAAAGGGATAATTTGTTCATGTATGATAACTATAAAAGAAGTCTATCTAAAACACATTTTCCTTGTACATCTACTTTTATATAGATATCAATGTTAAACTCATTTTCCCAAAAATAGGGTTGTTTCTTCATTTGAAGCTAAAAATAAAACAATACAAAGGAAAGATAGTCATTCTTTCATAGTCTCCTTGATCCTTCATGACTAGTATGTTGTCTTCTATGTACAACTGACTGATTTCCATCTGTTGGAGAAGACTTAGGAAATTTCCCAAAATGGCCTGTAGGATTTGTCGATTAGATATGCCGTGTGACCATCCTTTGACTCATGGGTTGTGAGCAACTATGAAAAGGTTGAATAGTTATTCTTCCATTAGATGAACATGTTGATCATTCTCCATGTGACAGGATCATATTTCCTAATGTGGACCTCCATAAAACTTCGACAGATTACAGGAATTTTGTGCTAGTAAAATTCTTGTGATTAAAAGATTTTTTTTAATTGACTATTTTACCCATTAGTTCATGAAATATATGCATTTAATAAGTATTTATGAATTAAAAAGTAAAGATAATTTCCATAAAAGACTATTACCTTTAATTCTATCCTTTTACACCATTTCCTTCATCAACTTGACAAAAATATAAGGATTTAAGGTGCAATATGGAGGATAAGAGGTCAAAAACAAAGTGGCGAGGGATATCAAAACTTAAACCCAACATCCCAACTAGGATTAGATTTTTGCAAGACCCTTATGCAACAAAAAATGAAGTTTTCTTTTCACTATCTCATAAAACCCAATCAAAATTACACTTTACTACCTCACAAAAACTTGGTCAAAATTGTAAAATTTTTTGCCTTATATATCTCTTTCTACTTGAATGAAAATATTTAAATTTATATTTGAAGGTTCAGGTCTATCTCTCAACTATTCCTTCAAGCCTTTGATCCTTACTAATAAACTCTTCTTGGTTTTAATGTTGTTTATGTTCTCATCATACATGTCTATGTATTTTTGCTTTAGAGCCCTCCCCTTTCCCTTGTTCTTATGATATTAATATTCAATCATTCATTCTTTCATTTTACTACCTCATACACTATTTTTGTCTCATTTAATTCCTGCTTCAACTTTTTAATCATTTTGTTCTTTTTCTTCAATTTGGTCAATAGAGTGTCGATTTGTTGATCCTTACAGTCCATTTCTTCTTTAGTTTCTTTTTGTGGTGAATGTTCTTCATAGGCTTCCTGTTCTTACATAAATTTTCGACTTTGTTTAGTCTATTCCTCCTCAGTGTAACCCTCTTCATTATAAATCCCCTGTTCTTTTTTAATTTCTTGAGCTTGTTTAACATGCAGCTCTTGCAATGCTTCCTCATAAAAAATATGATCTTTGATTTTCGGTTTCATAGTCTAGTTCTTTTGTTTTAGTAGGATTGTAACTCTCTCCATAGGCTTCTTTTAAAAATTGTTCCATTCCTCTTGTTAACCTACTATAGATTATGGATGTGACTCTAGAACTAGTTTTGTTTTGTTTTTTTTTTTTTTTTTTTTTTACCCCCCTGAAGGAAGTTGAGTCTGCAATTTCTATAGAAGGTGGGGATTCTTTTTCCTTCTAAAATTTCTCTCCCTACTCCTCTCCCTGATTTTGTTCAAGTTGATGTTCGATTTGAGGACCCTAGGCAAGTTGTACATTTTATTTTCACTTCTAGAGTAGGGTTTACTCGTGTTTAAGGGATGTTTTGTTTAGTATTCATTCTCTTTGTGTTGTTTTCACATTTGAACTATTATGAATGTTTAATGAAAAATTTCCCTTTCATACATTTTTTTCAACTAAAAAGAGTATTTGTATTATATAATTTTGAGTGGTTCATAATGAATACATCAGACATTACAGAGCTATTTGATCAAAATTTTCCAATTGTTTTCTTGTTCCAATAAGAATGCATGGTTTTCTTGAGGAGAATACATATGAGAAATAAAAAAGAGGGGTTTTTAGGTGAATAACTCACAAAACGGCCCCAAGAAAATGCACAACTTACAAGACATAACACTATTAATTGATTATGAAATCTTTCATAACTATGAACCTATTGTTGTCCTAGAGAGGTTCATTTAAGCCCATGCAATAAACCATTTTTTGAGTGTAAAGCTTCATCTTCCATTAGGGAATTCGCAGAGTGCAAGAATTCATCATCCATTAGGGAATTCTAGCATGCCTAATTTGGCCATTAATATTTAATTCACCTATCCTCAATTTACACCCCTTGTTAGCGTACTTGGTTTCTTCTCTACTGAATTCTCTTAGGACATGGAAATATGCTTTGTATGGGATTTCTTTCAAAACTTTCCTAATTCTTTGCCAGATGATTTCCATAGATTTCACTTTGGGGAGGGAGCCTTTGACCATACGATGCAAGATTGGGAGAGAATCTCTCATAATCATAAGTGTTTCCACCTCACATTCTTTGACTAACCAAAGTCCCTAGTAAAGACCATATATTTATAGTTTATTATTTTTCATACGAACAAGAGCCCATGAGTATGTGAGCACTTTTTCCTCCTTGGAGCCATTGAGTATTCTTCCCCCTCCTGCCACCCCTAACTTCCCTTTCATACTAGGTAGAACCCAAATTACTAAGCAATATTACTATTCGTAAATCCAACATTCCTTTGATAGTTCACCCTAATGTGTTGAGCTTATTTTTGGATTATGATTAATGTACAATGAAACACTCATTTTCATACCAAATAGAATATGAATGGATAAAATAAAATTACAATGAAATATTATTATTGATAAGTCTAGTTTCCTTTCAGAATTCACCTTTATGTATTGTATTCATCTTTGAACTTTTATGAATGTATAATGCATACTTCCCCTTTTATACTAGGTAGAATCCAAGTGAGTATAATAAAAAGAAGATACAACACTACTATTCATAACTCCAACTTTCTTTTGACAACTTACCCTTTGAACTATGATGAATGTATAATGGAAACTCTCGATTTCATAATGGATAAAACCCAAATAACTATACTAAATTAATTAGACAATATTCAAAATATGAAATGAAATGTTTAAGAACTTTGTAATTATAAAACTATTAAAAAAATAATAATACAATAATAGTGCTCATTGCCATCACTATTGCCCCCTGTAATTCAAGAGTTTTTATGCCTTAAATCATTCATATTATTCTTAATATAAATTGAGTTTCTAATCCAATGTACAAATAATGATTATCAAACATTAAATTTAAACATGTTTACTTTATTTTGATCAGATTATGTAATATAGAGAGAGATTATTTTGTAGTGCTTTATTCATTTTCCACCTCTATCTCTTAGAGAAAGGGACAAGGGACAATGCTAGCACCATGTAATAAGTCAATGGTTGTTTCATTGCCATTCCATCTTATTCATTGAATATCACATTATTTTCATTTTATGAACAAAATGGAAAGACAATGAAACAAACATTAACTTACAACACAATGCTTAATTAGATATCATTTTGGGATTCAACTGCGTTAAGTCAGTCATTCACGTATCACCCGACGCAATGAGTGCTAAGTGAACTATTCAAAAAATCATGAGAAATTAGTCAGTTACGACTACCTCTCATGGAAATGGTCATACGTGAATGACTGACTTAACACAGTTGAATCCCAAAATGATATCTAATACAATGCTTAATATTTGCCATAGTAAAAAGCTTCATATATATTTTAAATAATTTAGAATTTTCTTATTGTAACTTTAAATGTAAACATAACTATAACTTTTCTAAATGATATTCAAGAATGTATAATATTTTTCCAAAAAAAATGTTTACTACTAATATTGTAATAATATTTAGCAAGACCTTCATGTTAGCCCCAAAAATATGAACTTGTTCAATATATAGTACTAGTACCAATTAACTTTAAAAAACACACCAAAACAAATCACACATATATTGATCAAATAGAAGTTACATATATAGTTTATAGATTACTGATTTCTAGCCATATAAATCTTAAGAAAATGGATCTGATTAGTTAAAGATAATTACCTGTAAACTCATAATTACAATGCGAAATACATTACAACAAACTTAGAAATTTTATTTCCAAATAATTATTCGAAGAATAACCAGCAATCGATAAAGTTGTTCAAATTTTAATGCCAATATCAATAATCCAGAACAATAAGCAATCTATTAAGTTGTTCAAATGTTGATGCCAATATGAATAATCCAATTCTGCCCACCAATGTTTTGTAAATGTTTAAACTATGCATTTAGAAAAGCAAACAACAATCCCGATCAGCCGGTAAACCATAATTGTAGTCGGTAAACTATCACACTGCTTTACTTTATATATATGGTATCTTATTCAAATCATTGCTTAACCAGGCATGGAAGATAACCCAACTGAGATCTAATGAAGAATTACTTGTGGAATTCCATTACCCAATATCCATTGACACAACATATGGGCTTCACACCTCCGACGAATCCTGCTGCATCGGCCAACTCTTGAAATTCTTGCTCTGTCCGCTCCTTGCCCCCCGGAGTGTTTGTCAACATCAATAAATCGAAATTAAATGCATGTCGAGCATGGGGAGACGTCTCTGCAGCCAATGGGAGAATGGTGTCCACCACAATCACCTTCCCTTTCTCTGGCAACGCCTTATGACAATTCTTCAAAAGCTTCCTGCAATGATCATCGCTCCAATCATGCAGAATCGACTGCAATCAAACAACATTGAACCAATCCAAAGCCAAATTTCAATTTCCATATGAAACTACATAGAACCCAACAGCAAAAACCCATTACAATACCTTCATAAAAACAGCTTGGCCACTTGGTACGCTCTCAAACATGTCTCCACTCACATGTTTCACAGCTGAACAAACGCACATTAACCAAAGTTAGAATCGGTCACCTACACAGATATTACATTCTATTGTTTTTCAATGGTTGAAAAATTGGGATTCAGCTTTACCTGTATTGTTTTTCAATGGTTGAAAAATTGGGATTCAGCTTTACCTGGATAGTGAGGAGCATCGGCCACCACATGCGGTATGTCAAAGTTGATTGCTGAGATGTCGGGATACCTAGACACTATGAGATTGAGAGTCGACCCAACTCCTCCTCCCACATCCACCAACTCCTGAACCTCCTTAAAGCCCTCGTACGTATCCAGAATCTTGTTCATCAACATGCTAGAAGTCTCAGACATAGCCCTGTTGAAAAGCCTGTTGAATCTTCGGTCGATGGCCAGGTACTCGAACGCTTTGATTCCATGGGCTTTGGTGAATGGGTGGGAGTCTTCAAGCACAGCGTCCTTGAGATAATACAAGGACTCCATCATCACCTTATCTTGAAACATCAACAGCATTGGAGCCAGAGATACTCCATCCTGGTTCTTCACAAGATATTTACACAGAGAAGTGAGACCATAGAACCTCTCGGCCTTCGCGTTCTCGTTCGTGGTCACAGTGCAGCTCAGAACGGAATGGCTAGCCAGCACTCTGAGGATCCGATCAAGAGTAATGGCGGCATCGGGGTTCGTCGTGGGAATATGGGCAACGATTTGCGTGGGCGAGAGTTGGACGCCATTCCCGGCATTTGCGATGATTTGGAGAACATCGAGTTCCACTGCTGCCTTCACCGCCATGAGAAGGCATGAAAGATTTGTGAGCTCCATGCCCAGAAGCCATTCATCTCCGTTCTCAATCTTCGAATTCATCTCTGATTTTTCAAAAGCCGATCCCATTTCGAATCTGCGGATTTACGGCTGAAATTCTTCTTGGAGGAGCAGAAAATTGTAAGAATGAGAAGATTTTGGGTGATAGGGCATCATGTCCTTCCCACCTACTCCTCAAAGACCACACTCTTCTGACCTACTCCTCAAAGACCAGGATCACTAATGTTATCCTTCATTACATTATCAACATCATCTAGGGTACATTGTATCGTATGCTTCTAATGCTAAGTAGTGGTCAAACTCTGTAAATGTCCCTTTATGCCCTTTTATGACTTCCCTTTGGTGTACCATTAGTAGAGATCTATCTTAACCACAAAATTACTAAGTGCAAAGAGCAATTAAATATCTTGAGGTGCAAACCATTTTTAAAATGCAAAAATTGAAAAAAAAGCTTACACTTCTATATATATAATATATATAATAATTGTAGAAGTGTAAAATCCCAAGTGCTTTAGAAGATTTCAAGACTTTGAATCCATTTATACATTCAAAAATGCAATTTAAATAATGAAAAAATTATTCATTATTGGGTTCAAAGTCTTGAAAATCTTCTAAAGCACTTGGATTGTGTAAACATAGGTTAAATTTGCAATTTCAACAAAATTTTACTTAACAAAAAAATATACCTCAAAAGGGTTGAAATATAGAATAATGAGACTATTTAAAATGTTTAAGCCATAATAATTTATTTATTTCCATTGATTTATATCTGTATTTTCTTTTTATTTCAATTGCTTTGCATTATATATATATAGAAATAAATAAATAAAGTTGGCATTGAATTTTTTTTACTTAAAATCACCTATGAAATATTTTATTTATAAACCATCTTGTACATATTGAAATATTTTATTTATAACTTACATTGAATTTTTTCATTATTATTAATATTTTAAATTCCACACATTAATTTTATATTAAGAATTTGAATGAAATACATAATTTCACTGACCTAGTATGACAACAATGTTGTAAAACATATGTAATGTAATGTGATGTTGACTCCATCAAATTATTTAAAAATAAAATTAAAATTAAAAAATAATAATTATGAAGATAAGCTTGAGTTACTTATTTCATGGATTTAGTCATGTTGGTTTAGAAGCCCGTGGTATTTCATATCTCATTGTATTTATGTGAAGCCTATTTAAAGGATTCATAAAATCCATTTCTTTCAACCATAGTGGATCGGTAACTCATTGAGGCCTAAGATGAAACCTTCCCATTGTCACTATACCTCCAAGAGTATATCTAATCTTCTTGTAAGATGAATATATGGCGAATAAGTACTCTTACATGATACATTATGGAATGCAAGAGTATGACCTTAGATACATCTAAATTCTTGACTTGATTCCTCTTGGCAGTTGGTAAATCTAGTTTTAACATGGATCTAGACTAGTTGAAGTACTTGAATTTTTTCCCCTTCTTCTTTATATATATATATATTATAATATTATATATATATATATATATTTATATATATATATATATATATATATAATATATTTATGAATGAATATAGATATGGATATGACATTAAAATAAATTATTTGGCATTGATATTCAAATAATTAATTTAATCTTTTAGTGAATTATTTTTTAAAAAAAATATCAGAATTATACATTTTTAATACACAAAAGTGAAAACAGAAGGTTTTTTCTACTTTAATTACTTTATCTCTCTTTAAAGTTGATATAACATTATGTGATTTATATGTATATCAAATTATTTATGGTTGAAAGTAAGAGTGAATTTTTTTTACATGTGAGGTAGTAGGTTGTAAAGAGAATGGAATTATTAATGTTTATAATGGTTTTAACCTAATATGTCTATTCATTTTTATTTTTTTATTATAGTTTAGAGAATATTCCATTCTTATTTTAAAAGGGACATGTGTCAACTAGGTTGAGAATCTAAGGAATTACACCTCTCGCTCATACTAGGCAATCGAATAGGCCTCTCAACCTAATAAATTAGTTCACATTAATGTTCAAATAAAAAAGTTTGTTTTCGGTCAAATTGCTTTCGTAGATTATCAGAAAAACAAACGGTACTCTCAACTACCCCTTTTTCCTCTTTCGAACCAGACTTGTTGAAATTGGGGTCCATAGAATATCACAGATAAGCTTGATCATACATTATTTCTGCTGGGCTTAGAAGTCATACACTTTTGAAGGGAGACAAAAAGATCACAAAAATGAGCACATAGACTAGCAGCATGTCATGGAGGGGGATTAGAAAGGATAGAAGGGGGCAGCAAAATAGCGAGCACCTTCATGCATATGGAAATCAATATGTTCCACTCAGGCTTCTAGATTACGAAGGTGGTCATTTGTTTTGCGATGGCTTCGTCGGAGGCAATCCAATTGTTCCAATATTTCATTATGACTAAACTGTATATCATTAATTTATGCAACCAATTCATTGCAATCCTCATACCTGTGACCATGGAGGATGTCCACATTGACTTGTATATTCCTTAATTGCTCTGTTATGGACTCCATGCAGGCTAGAGCAATTATGTGGCCTTAAGAGCACCCAAGAGTGAGAGCCACTTCACCCTCTCTTTCCAAGCTAGCCGAGTTTCACTCTTGTATTTTAAAAGAAGGAATAGGTGAAACAAGTGACTCACATTTTCAAACATCTCAACAAGATCCTCGTGCAACACCTATTGTGAAGGAAGGAATCAAAATTCCTAACTAGAGAAATGTTGCAAGACATAGACAGGGTTTAAAGTCTTGTCACTATAGCTTCCCTTTTGAGATAGTACCCGAGGATTTTGGAATTCCCAAGGGTTACCAATTTTTTTTTAACTAAATGGAGGGAAAATTCTTAGGAACTCATACCTTGACAATAGAGTTTCCTATTTTAGATCCAAAATAAAATGTACCCATGGAACAAATTCCCCTCTAACGTCATACTTTAATTTCATCGATTAGCCTTAGAATACCCATATGCCTTTCTCTTTGAATTCGACATTTTGTGTTGAGAATATTATTACACCATTGATCCTCATAAATTAAAGTTATTTCCTTTTACTTTGAAGGGAGCAGCTCTATGATGGTTCACGGTATTAGGAGGTGATACTATTAACTCATGGGATGCATTGAAACATGGCTTTATTACTAAATACCAAGATTATTTATGATCTAGACATTTAAAATAAGAGGCTTTTAAAATTACTTATAAAGAAGATGAAACTTTAGAAGAATCTATAGAGAGATTTCAGTAGAATCTACAAATATTACCTTATACTATTCTCCCAAAAGAAGTATTAAAAACAGCTTTAGTTAGAGGAATGAAGGAAGAATGGTTGGAAACACTTAACCTATTATGGGGTAGGGGGAATTTTCAGAGGATGATTATGATGATATTATAAAACCATCTATCATATGTTAAAGTGTTAGACATGGCTTATGTGATCCTCTAAACATGATTAACAAGGCTGAAGGGGGAGGATCCACTAGCGTGGAAATTGGTAATTTGTTAGAAGATTTGAAAATTGATATATTGAGCACACTAACTATAACTAAACAATTGGACATTTTACAAGTGAAACAAAAATAGGTTGAAAGAAAACAAGCTATGGGAATTACCTTTCGTCGTTGTGGAGAAAAGCATAGCCATAAAGAATGTTTGTTGGATGCAATTTAATTCTGTGATATTTGTGTATATGAACATTCCACCCACTATTTTTCATTTCTTCCAAGATTAAAAGTTGTTTTTAAGGAAGATGAGGAGGAACGTGTACCAACATATTTGGTGGCTCAACGATGAAAATGGCACTCTCTCCCTCTAGTATGGCATAAGACCCTTCTATGTTTTTTCTATCCAATATAGCCAACATCAATATTTTGGATCACCATGGAAAAGTCACTAATATCTTGGCACATCTTGGAAAACTCCATAGAACTCTTCATCATCTTAGACAAATCAACCATTCCCTAAACCTTCATGGAAAAATCAATAGAATTATGGGCAACTTTGGAAAAACCCACAAAATTTTACATATCCTCTTTAATGGGGGAATTAAGCCGCTCAAGGGCCAATATGGCCCCATAATTCATAATGCCCCTTTTGTCCTCTCAACAAATCATTAGGAGTGTTTCCTCAGTCACAACCATCACCACAACCACCACTCCAGTTACCCACAAACACTCCACCACTGGTACTACCACAATTTCCCACACAACCTAATCCAAATATGAATAATAGACATGTACAACTTAAAGTGTTGATACTTCTGATTAATCTCCGCTTTCCCTGGAATGTAATGAAACTAAATTGAGATCATGGTGGACAATTTCTACAGAGAACTCTTCAATAAACCTCGAACATGCAGAAAGCGAAAAACATGATAAAGAGTCGACCCAATCTGAAATATCTTCAACCGCAGCAACTTATTGTGGATTAGATCCACTTGATGAACCTATCAAAGATCAAACAATAGCTAAAGTTACAACTATTTCTCTCTCATTCCTAGAAATATTTACCTTAAGAAAGAAAGCAATATATCCTGAATTTTATTTTGATAAATGAATTCTTCTTCACGATATTAAGGACGTGCCTATTTATGAAAAAATCATTAAAGAACTATGAGTTAAAAGGCGTCCAAGAAAACCTAAGGATCTCCCTAATGCTCATGTGCTAGGATAACTATCTAATCCAATCTTCGGAAAACATACTTCTATAAAATACTATGATCCTCGAGATCCCATAGTCACAACTCATGTGCATGGTGTTAGTTTTCGAGATACTTTGGTGGATCTTGGATCCACCATTAATATCATATTAATTCTTAAATCCCGCACTCTTCTTAGATTGGATACATTAAAACTGAGACGAATTATGTTGGTACTCTCTAATTAAACCATAGGGAGCTTTTGAAAATATCATATTTTCAATAAAATCTTGGGAATACCTAGTTCTTAATCTTAAAGACAAATTAAAAAGAAATCCTCTTATATTGGGTAGGCCTTGGCTTGCGGGAGCTTATGAGTATATTGGATGTGGAACTGGAAATCAAATTCTTAATCCTAAAGAAAAATTAAAAGGAAATCCTCTTATATTAGGTAGGCCTTGGCATGTCAGAGCTTATGAGTATATTGGATGTCGAACTCCAAATATGAAAATTACCAAGGAAACTGCTTCAAAGAGTATCACTATTTACCCACCCACTAATCCTAGTATGGGAGGACATTTGATATGGTTTTCTTTTAATTATGAGAAGACTAATTTGTATTTTGTCTTTAATGCTAGTTCTCAAATTAAAGGTAATCTCTAGTGATAATGTAAATTAAATAATTATTCAATTTAGGAAAACAAATAAAGCTAATATATGATTAAAATGCAAAGAGGTACAAAATGTCAAGGTCTAAGTGGGAGAGACCTATAAGGCATTGTTGAATGATATGAAAAAGTAACTTTCATTATACAACCTAGAAACAACATTCTAGCAAAACTAAAATAAAGGAAAAAAAATGATTAGAGATAAAAGAAAAACAATTAAATGTTAGTTAGGATTATCTCCTATTTATGGTAACCCATGGTAGTGAGGTTTTTCTATCCATTATTAAAAGATTCATGTTAATTAGGATAAGTAACCCATGGCATGAGGTATTTCTATCCATTATTAAAAGATTCATGGATCTAAAAATTAAAGAATGTTTTTCACCTTCTGACATATAATTCTTTTAATCACATGATGTAATTTTTAATCACATGATGTAATTTTTAAATGTAATTGAAAGATTTCAGTTTAAGATGCATTAGCCTTATTTTATAACCATGTTACAATCTCTTAATACTAATGCAAAATGTAATGCAACACATGCAACACATTCATATCTATAATTTATTATTGTACATTGATTTTACTTCACGATTTGGCTGGCAATGTAAGCTTGTTAATGCAACAGTTTCATTTGCTTTCTCTTACCTGGAACATCATAGTATCCCATGTTCAGTTGACGCCAGGTTCCAATGCACCGATTTTTCTTTTGGGCTGGAACATCATCGTCTCCACATGTTCAGTTGACACCATGTTCCAATACACCGATTTTTCTTTTGGGTTGGAGATCCATGAGGGGGCTAAAAGTATTATATGCGGAATTAATTATGTACACATATTGCTTCTGTTGTAGGGGAATTACGCATTAAACGTTTTGTTTGCATCTGGCCTGATATCAAAATTTACTGGAAGCAATATTCAGAAGGTGACGACCATAACTTATTTGGCTTTGGCGTATTCTAAGCATCGTTGAGCCTCCCGTTGAAGAACCTCCTCTGTTGATGAAGTTGGAAAACAAGAGGAGCATGGAGTTAGTTGATAACCCCTAAACACAAGTAAACACAATTGAAGTAGGATCTAATGGTTAACAATTTTTCAATCTAACACTTCATCAAACGCTGAAGAACCGTACAGAATGGCGGCTAAGAAGAGTTTTTCTTAAGAAATAAAGCTTAAATGTATATTACATATGTAGTATCAAATTAAAATTTAATAAATTTTTAAAAAATATTATTAATTTAATCATTCTTTTTATATATATATATAATATAATTGTTAACCAAATGACTCTTTTCATATATAATATAAAAAAATAGCCGATTGACTAAATTTAGCACTTTAGAAAAATTCAAGGTTGAGAACAAAATATGGAAATGAATATCAAACAACGTCAAAATCTAAAGTATGGAATCAAAACCTAAAACGTAATTACGTTCGTAATTATGTTAGTTTTGTATAGTTTTCATGATTATGAATATATGCATTACAGATAACAATATCCGAGCCAAAATTATGTTTCTTTTTCTTTTCATATCGTTGTGCTGTTCTGATCCCTGAGATTAGTGAGCTCACACTAAAATAATAGTCCCATATAGCCGCTTGGAAGTACGGAAGCAAAGGAAGAAAGAAGAAATGGAAAACAAGGAACAACATTGTGTCACATTGTTTCATGTCATTCATCTTCCAAGTGGACTAAAAGAAATGAATGAATTTAATCCATCCTCCCGCAAAAGTCATGATATTGAGCTTAAGTCAATATCATAAAAGGTGGGTTAAGAAATTTTTGTATCAACTAAAATCAAAACATATCGAAACTGCCGCCTACGAAATTTGTAGCGTAAAGTCGATTTTAAAACAATTGAGTTATTTCTGGACATATTTTTTTTATGTTTTTTTTTAAGTATTTTCTTGTCTATTTTTCAGATATTTATCAAATATTACATATTTGATGAGTAAATTTTTGTATAATCAGAATGTTCTGAATATTTTTAAGAATATTGAATCTTATACCATAAAAAAATTAATTTAAATAATACAAATTAAAATTTCACTTCAAATTTATCTATTTAATAATTACCCATACAAAAATCTTAACACTAAATTCTTAAAAAATCTTAACACTAAAGACGATTCCTAAGACAATAACTTACACAGCTTTATAAGTTGGAAAGCTTTTTTAAATATCTATATAATTGACTTAAATGTCGTCTATAAAAAGTGTCAAATCGATATGATCCACCAAATATATATTTAATGGCTTCAGATCTTGATATAATTGACTATTGACTTACACGTATATAAATTGTCATTGTTAAATGATGATATAGTTGACCATTGACTTACACGTACATAAATTGTCATTGTTAAATGATCATATAATTGAGTATTGACTTACATGTATATAAATTGTCATTATGAATAAAAAGTCCTCACATTATGAATAAAAAGTCACATTATTTAATGATCTAACCATTGTCAAACGCTTCTTGTCCGAAATCTTTTTTAAAATAATGATGTAATTGACTGTCTATGAATTGTCATTGCAAATGAAAAGCCAAATCAATATGATCCACAAAATGTATATTATTTGTCAAGAAAGAAAGAGGAACCTAATCATAATTAGTATCGGAGGAAATATATATATATTATATTATTTTGTCAAACGCGTGTTGTCCAGAAAGAGAGAGGAACCTAATTATTTGTATCGGAAGAGCGATAGTTACAGAGTGATGGTGTAGTGTGCAAAAGTTTTCCCAAGTTTGTCAAATGCGTGTTGAGTAGAAAGAGAGAGGAACCGAACCATAATTTGTCTCGGCAGAGCGGTAGTTATCGATCGATGGTGCAGTGTGTAAAAGTTTTCTCAATGGTGATATAAATAATATTATTATAATTATATTGTTAAATGTTGATATAGAGGATTGTTATTTTTATTTATATTATAATTATTGTTAAATGTGGTTGATATACTTTAAAAAATTTTGATTTTAACTATTAAATAATATAGTACAAAATATTAAAACTATGATCGATACATATGATGGTTTAGGAATTGACAGGAAAGGTTGCACTCTAAAAAACCTTTGCACATGTTACAGTTAAAATCTCCAATGAGTAGCTTAACCTACCACAAAGAAAAAATATAATGCTCAAATTTTAATTAGTTTATAAAAAAGCATATTTTCTACTTTTTATATGTCAATAAACTTATAAAAATAACACCAATAAATATATATTAACCATATTTACTATTATTATTCTAATTTAAAAAACTTAAAAATATTTCTATTGATTATTTGTCCCATCCTTCAAAATGAAGTCAGAATTAACTAAAAGCAACACATAAAATTGAATCCTTATATAAACCAGGAAAATCTCTAGCAATCTAGATCACAAATTTAAGATTAAGTTTTCATTAAAAACAACACATAAAATTGAATCCATATCTAAACAAGGAAAATCTCTTGCAATGTAAGTCATGAATTTAACATTAAGTTTTAAATTGTATTATACTAAGAAAATATTATAATCACAGTGTTTCATATATATAAAGTTATTCAACAAAATATCCTAAATACAGTTAATGAATCCGGGGATTTTATCCACTATATACGTTTTATTGCAAACAAATATAAATTTATAAATTATAGCTCATGAACTGGGGATGTTATGGATCAAACATGTTTCTTTTGGAAGATGATAATGAAGATGTTATGGGCTAAATATGGTTCATTTGAAACGAATATAAAGTTATAAATTGTGATTAATGAATTGAGGGATTATTTTTGAAAATATGTTTCTGAGTTAAAAATAGTGGTTATAAATATTTCAAAACATTAATAATAAACTATTTAAATTTTAATTTTTTTAAATATTCCAGAAATTTGATAACTAAAACATTAATTTTTAACCTTACTCATTGATGAAATCTACACTTAATATAAGCATGACCATAACCAATTAATATCTTTACTTTTAATTTGTAAAATATAAATTAAAATTATACTAAAAATAAGTTTAACATATATAAATTTCTAAATTCAATATCACAAAATGAAATGAAGTGAAAGATGTATTGTAATTGTTTAATGATGGATGCGTGGTTAAAATGAAAAGTACCAAAAGACAACAGTCGAACATTTTGAAGCTTCATATAATCTGTATAAAAAAATGATGGGAAGAGTAGAACCTGAAACCCAACCATTTGTTTTTCCACATACTTGGTGGGAAAGTTGTCATTTATTCATCCATTATGAAGGTGAAACCTTACTAATGAGAACATATCTGAACATGCAAACTTTTCAAATTTCAATTAGTTCCTTATAATATAGTCAAAAAAGTAATTTTGAAACTAATATAAATTTTTTATTTTAATTAATAAATTATGTAAATATTTTTATATATTAAAAAAATTTATCATAATTTTCAAAAAATAAACTCGTCACTTTTATTTTTTAAAAAATATTTTCCCTAAATAAAAATTATATCAATTAAATTAACCAGCTAGTAGTCAGTAATCACTCGTCCAAATACCTTTGATTTTTCGTCTGTTAATGTATTCTTATAAATAATTAAATATGTGAAATCGCCCTCTCGAGAGATTCTCCCTCTCGAGCCTCCTCTTCAACTGATAAGCCGCTGCCTCACCATGACGGAGAGGAGAATACAGTGAGCGCTCAGAAGCGAGCAGAAAAGAGCTTAAGCTTGCGGACGGCGCGTCTCAGCAACACAGCGGGGCTCGAACCTCTTGCATAACCCTCCTCCTCCTCACTAGCAATGCTTATGGAGCCTTCTGTCAATGCCATATTTGTCCCAAAATTTAACATAATCCGCCGCGTCTCGGCTTTCCTCCGCCATAACTGCTACATTCGATGCCTCTGAAGGCCGACTAGCCCCGAAGCATGCAGAGGCGATGGTCCTTACCTCTGGGTGCCTGTACAAACCTGCTTCCCATTGCGTAAGGTCATGTGATAGTCCCTTCAACTGTATTGAATCCGTCGTTTCGTTAGCCATGTGGTGTGGAGCTAGCAAGTGTCGATCGACACTGCCACCCCTGTCCCATCCGACTATGTCCTCAGTGAATCACCCGCATCAAGGGATTTTTTTTCTATATTCATTAAAAACACAAAGCAAATCAATTCACTTTTATGATAATTTGTTTACGAAAATAAGAGTTTATATAACTAAAATTAAATTTGATAAAAAAAATTGAGTAATTCTGTTATTGATATATATGCCAAAGGTATAAGAAAAGCCTAAAGGAAATGAATTCACTTTTATGATAATTTGTTTAGGAAAGTAAGAGTTTATATAATTAAAATTAAATTTGATAAAAAAATTGAGTAATTTTGTTATTCATATATATGGCAGAGGTATAAGAAAAAGTGAAATGCATTTATTGTTTTGAATTTTTGGATTTAAATAAAAAGTAATATGAGGGCTTGTCAATTTTAAATTAAATTCTATATATATAGATAGTTAAAATTTTAAATTAATTATAATATTAAAATTAATATAAATTAGTTTATATATATATATATATATTATATATATATATATATATATATTAATATAATTTTAAATTAACATAATATTAAAAATTAATATAAATTAATATTTTTATAATTGAGTTTGTATATATCATATTTTTTTTATTTAAATTTAAACTTTAAATTTTAAAAATTTAATAGATTATAAATGGGTTAGAGAATTATGTATTTATTTGGTCAAAAACTTAGTGAATAGATAGTGCATAGAGTGTTATCAATTCTACCATGGTACCGACCATGGTATTGTAACTTATTTATAAGTTAATAACATGTATGAGAAAATGATGTAAAAGTCTATGGTTAAAAATTTGCTATATTGTAAATATTAACATTGAATTTTAAAAATGTTAAAAAATTAAAGTAAAATACAATATTTATAAAAGATTTTGAGTTTGAAATGAGATATGGTTTTTCGACATGTAGTACTAATAAGCTATGGTATTGTAACAAAACCTAAATTATTATGATCATAGATATTTTTTAGATGTAGTCTAACATATAGACAAAATGTCCTTTTTGACCACCATTATTTTGGTTAATTTTAATCAAATTCTGAAAGAGATTTTTAAAAACTTGAGTTTAAATTATTTAATATGCATAATTCTAATATCGCAAAAAAGTTTTAGAGCGCCAAATCTATTTATACATTCAAAAAATAAATTTATGTGTCGCGCCCATTTAAGATTTACACTGCAGAGCACTGCCCAATGCACCACGCTCTTCCAATGCACTGTGCTCGAAACCCAATGCGTCGTGCCACTGAAAATTCCAAACTCGCTACAGTTTTTGTTCTTTGGCTTCAACACAACCTTTCTATTACTCACTCTTTCTCCCTTGGATACAAATGAACTCTTCAAACATGAAAAATGGTTCATATACATATAGTTTTGATTTTTCATTTACAAAGCCAATTCTTCTAATGTTTTCCTTTCACTTGCTTTCAAAACTCTGTTTTTGGGCGGCTTGCTTTATTTTTGCTCTTGATGAACTCAATGCTTTGACTTTTTGTTTGCTTTGTAGGTGATGGAGTTGCAGAAGCTTGGCAAGGT
This sequence comes from Pinus taeda, assembly GCA_000404065.3. Lineage (NCBI taxonomy): Eukaryota > Viridiplantae > Streptophyta > Pinopsida > Pinales > Pinaceae > Pinus > Pinus taeda. The sequence goes on from APFE030302116.1 coordinate 113,274, forward strand.
GACCAGGGCTACCCTTGAAGTTATTACATATGGAAAAAACGAAACTACATCAAATTTGTACATAAAAACATAAAGAACTCTGTTTTTCCTCAAAACAGGGTTTTGAGGAAAAATCAATCACTGAGCATGTGATTATGGAAATTTTTGTTACTGAAACTTTATTTGACCTCCTCATGCACCTGCTAACCTTTATTGAGCATTTATAAGACTTTATTGACGACACCCTAGACCTAATGAGACCTAAAATCCTAAAACTGACTTTTGTATATTTAAAGACAAAAATTGACTGCAGATGATCTTGACAAATGAAAATGGGCTAGCAGGTAAAGAACATGAGGGAAAATGTATAATAAGCCACTACCATCAGATGATCCATGACCCTAATGGAATGCAGCTAATCGAGTGAGACACCTAACATGCAATGCAACAAGAGAATTTGATCAGTGATGGAGGGATGAAGATACCGATACTAACAATATAGAAAAAAATTGGAATTGGTGAAATAATTTTAACATATCCATAAATTTAAAAAATTAATGAACATCCATAAACAAGATTAATAAAAATCCATAAAATGAAATAATGAATGTGTCAATAAATTTTCCATATGAAAATATATAGAAATTATAATTGTTACATCAACATCCATAAACTAAATTGATGTTCATATGGATCCATAAATTGTCCATGTATGAAAATATACTAAGTTTGTATCACATGTGAATGTGGAAGGTATGAAATGGGCCTTAAAATATGCAAACTATTCACTCTAAGTACCACCAAAACCCTTATGTGAGTTATGTTGCACAAAGTAAGCACCCATAATTTGGTATTGCAATACATTCAAATTCAAACTAATTTGATCATTATTTGTACGAAATAGACAATATTGAAATAAACAATTCTGAACCAAATCTTTAATTACATATAAGAATCTACTAACATAACTTGAGTACAAATGTAGGTCATCTAGGATGGGGGTCTAACGAACCTAGGATTGGTGCTCCCTTGGCTATGGATTAAATATTACGGTCCACACAAATGGACCTGCATCATCAATGGATATATACCAAACATCCCATTCATGCATCCACATAAATACGACATCGATAACACTCTGCATATGGGCCTGTGTACATAATCATAAGCACAAATAATAATTAGTCTATGATTTAATTAGCATGCATTTAGCCTGAAAAAATAAAATGATGAAATCTTAAGAATTTTTTCTTTACTTGAACTACTGGTCCATGTGGTTGTACATAGTGACTCTCTTCTGCATGAGTGTTATGAGATTGTGGTGGAGAAGAAACCATGGAAACATACACTAGTAGAGGATGGTCTAGATGATTGACTGCCCCTAGGATGACCTCATAAGCTCACTCATGCAGTTAGGTTGTGTAGACATTTTATCATGAATTCATTATTATAAGTGAAATATAATACAAACTAAATTAATATAAATAATTATGCATAATTTTCTGATACAAGTTAAAAGTTTCATGCAAGTCGTGGACCCTCCAAGTGTGAAGGATGCCATCACAACACATACATGCATATGAAAGAAACTAGTCAATGGTAGACTCATGATAGATGAATCATCATATGCAGGAATTAATAGGTCATAAGGAAATGGTGTTGGTATTCTAATATCTCCACTCAATGTGACATGTGCACTAGTGAATTTCATTTGCATGCTAGATGCAATGGTATCCCTAGACTCAACGTCGAGTTGCAACAACTCCTCTAACTTTTTCAGAAATACCACTCTCTCATATGATAGTGGCAACAAACTTGGAGGTGGTGGTACATGCCCAGGATCCCTACAAGCCCCTTAATAATCATAGTTATGTCCCTTGTCGAATCCATAAAACTAACATCTTTTGCTAGTGTACTGTAGCCTCATATGTCACACGAGCCATGAAAATATATGCTTTACGAAGTAAAGGGGGACCTAGTCATGCCATGGGAAGTATCTCCAAGCTCCAATGAATTGATTGTAAATAAAAGATATTGCATCAACATTATTAAAATATATCAGTGGAATCAGACCTCTATGTCTAGCTGGGCACTCCATAGGGATGTCAAACAACTACCCATGAACATCACTGTTCTTGGTGGCCTCTTTCATCACCTACCAAGTATGTGGGACTCTAACCTTCTGCCTCCTAATCCTATGTATGGATTGTATGAGTTGGTTTTGTGGGCTATACCTATGGCATGTCTTGATGAACCTTTTGATTTTATCCAAGATCGAAGGAAATCTATGCCTAGTAGGTGAACTAGAAACAATTTTATTCAGGTCGTGTGTCATCAATACATGTTGGGCTACAATGTAATACCTCGTATTAATAATAATAATAAATAAATAAAATAAGATTAGTATATAAGTAAATAAATAATAAAGAAAAGATAGTAATTTTAAATAAATAACAAATAATAAACAAAAGATAATACACTCAATCAACAATACATATGCTAGTGGTTCCTTGTCCTGTATTGCTTTTGATGGATAGGTCTTGAGGGGATATGCGTCCATCTTGAGGAGATTGAGTGCATGATATTGTATTGGGATGTTGAATTAATCAGGGGTGTGACAACTTTGATTCCTAGGGCTATGCACATTAGTGAGTGTGGAGGGAGTGGGTCAGACTTGTGAGATACCCAAATTCAATGAATACTAGGACCAGATGCATGTCTTCGCGAAGATGAGATACAAGCCCTGTGGATAGCCTTTGGCTGTGGTATAGACTGATGAGGCTTTATTATTGGATCTAAACATTCAGAAAAAGGACAAAGGATTTCCCTCATAATCTGCAAAATTTTGATGCCTGTTGGTTTACTAGTTCATTAGAGGATGTAGGGAAAATGTGAAGTAATAAATAACTAAATTGAAATAAAATATGAAGTTAAATGATTCAACTTAACTTCAAGAAAAAGTTCTTTAAAGAGGGGGGAGTATGTAATTCCCTCTAGTAGTAGTAATAATAATAATATAATAATATAATAAATAAAATAATATTAAGATATAATTAAATAAATAATAAAGAAAAGATATTGGATGGTAAATAAATAAAATAGTAATAATAAATTGAAGCTTTAAATAAATATATATAAATAAAATAAAAAATAGTAATAACAAGTAAAGTTGAAAAAAAGTAAAAAATAATAAAATAAGAAAGAGTTACATTATGAAAAATAAAAACTAAAACAAAGAAAAAAAAGTTGGCATGTTGACACATGGATTGTGTCCATGTGAATATCTTTCCTCTAGGTCTGTCAGAAATACCACGCTTCGATACGAAAGTGGAAATAACCATGAATGTGGTGATACATGTCAAGGGTCTTGTGTTGGTGTAATATGGTCTCGTACGTAGAACAGACCTTGCATGCTTTACAAAGTAAAGACCTAGTCATTCTAGGGAACTAGCCCCAAGTTCCAATTAGTCGATCATAAACAAAAGGGGTTTCGTCAACATTCTTAAGTTATCTGAGTGGAATTATACTTTTATTTATAATAGGGCACTCTGGAAGGATGTTGAACAACTCCCCACATACATCAATTTTCTTGGTGGCATCTTTCACCACCTCCTAACTGTGTGAGAATCTAACCTTATACCTCCTAATCTTATGTATTAAGTGTAGGAGGTGGTTCTATAGCCCCGATCTCTGGTATGTATTGATCAGCCTCTTGATGCTTATCCAACATCAAAGACAAACTATGCCTATTAGGTGAACTAGAAGGGATTTTAAGTTAGTTCTCGTGTGATCCATTTATGTTGGGTCATAACATCCTCCATTATGATACTAGTTGTAGCATCATCCAAAAGAGTGATCAACATTTCATTGTGATCCTCAGCTTCACCATGTTGAGGGTTTGGAAATCATAAACATAATTTAACATATATATTTAAAAACCTAGAAGAATAATAACTATGATACATTAAACTCAAACACATTAGTCGAAGATGATTTAAAAATTAAAGACAATTCAAGGCAAACATATCAAATTTAGAGAGTATTTAAAAATGCACTTGTAGCACGTGAATATGGTCAACTATCTATACCATGATTGTCAACATAGACAAAAACACCACTTCTAACACTCCTACTGATGTCAGATCTGCGATATACGAGTGGAACTTACACTCTGGTTTGGCTACATGATCTATCATAAGCCCAAACATGTATAACAAATCGCCCTGCACTCCAATGGCCTATGGTTGGGGGGCATATAAGATCCGGCTCTACATATTAGATATAATTCATATTTAATACATAAACCTAGTTAAAAAAAAATGTTGACTAAACTATTACTTATAATACAAAACTATTACATACAATAGCTATAAACAAATCCACAAAATCTTTTGAATTAGAAAGAAGGTTGATAAGAAATATATTTCTAAACTCAAGTAGAATATTTTAGCCTAGATTTCTAAAATTTAGAGTCCATTTTTTTATAATTTATCAACCAAAGTATTGAGTTCCATGTATTAACAATTGAAAGAAGAGATACAATCCACCTTCATATTTTTTTTCCCATTTCCCAATCATATATTTTATTTGTATGGAATAAATATGTAAATATATACGTAAAAATTTGAAATAAACCTATTTAGAAAACTAATAAAATTTCACGCGAATTAATTACTCCAATAGACTTTAACTTCTTATAATGTTTTAATTTGACACATGACATGTACTAGGTGCAAGAACATAAAGGAAATGTTTATGGTACAACTCACTACGAGTTCGTGTGGTGTGGGTCTCGAGCATAATTTATTCACCAAACTCATAGGATATACGATGCATATAAACTTTGGTGATCTCTGTGGTGCATATAAAATTCGATGAATTCATTATATTGATCTTCAAATCCATGCAATGTTAAATGAATTAAATGTTCTCTATGGTTCATATAAAGTTTGACAAATTGGGTGATCCCCATGACCATATAAACTTCGGCGACTTTGGACTTTGACTACCTTGCTCACTCTGCGACCATATAAACTTGAGTGATCTCTATGGCCATATACATTATACTTGATCCCCATGACCATGCAATTTTAAACAACTTAAGGGTTCTCTACAATACATATAGACTTCAAAAGCTTAGGTCTCAACATTTGGTTACCTAGTCTAGAAGACATAATTTCATAATATCACATCTGAAATTGATCCAATAATTACCAGTAAGGAACATCAAGATCTTAAAATCGAGATGAAGTTGTGAGTCCTTTAAGACATCGCAACAATGCTTGTGTTTCCCTTTGGAAGTAGTTAAATATGATGAAGCCATAAATACGATATTACCTAACCTCATATATCTACGAATTAATTAATAAAGTGTCATTATAGAATCCTTGAAGTTTTAAGGATCTGTGACAAAGAACTGGTGGACTAATTGAAGCTTCCTTGATTTGGTGAAAATAATCTCTACCATGCACTCTACATAATTCTATGGGTGACCTCAATTATTGAGACTCTGAAAGATGCATACGTCCCCCTCACCATATTTTGTTAATCTTTTCTTGCTTACATTATGAGTACCCCCCTAACATATTGAATCACCCCTCTAATAAAGAGCGACCAAATAAAATTACTCTATATAGTCTTTATGAGTACATTGAATCTTTAGGTAGATAAAGAGAAGAGAGACAAAATCAATTTAAAATAGAATTAATGACATTGCTTGAAAGCAATCACAAATTGCTATAAAATAGAATAATCTTGCTTGAGAATGAACTCCAAGGAATGAAAGGTAGGATTCAAGAAACACAACATAGTAAGCAATGAATGATTGAAGAAAATGATTCCTTGAAAAGCGAGATTAAAAGTATAAAATAACAACTATATAATAACTCAATCCTAAATAACAAAAAGAATAAATCAGATAGTAATCCCATAAAAGAGGAAATTAACAAATTAATTGAACTCAACCATGAGAACAATAAAATATCCTTGCACCTCATAGTTGTTGGTATAGAATAAAAAAACAATGAGGACACATTAGAAATATAAAGAATAATTAAAAACAAAATTTCTAATTCAAACAACATATATCGTAGATGCAATCCGGTAGGAAAGTTACTTGAGAATAAACATAGACTAATTTGCATTAAGCTAAGTTGCAATGACCACAAATTATATATACTCAAGAAATCCCTAAGCCTAAAGGGAACCATGATCTTTAGAAATGATCTAATTCCATAAGACCAAGATTAACTAAGGAATGAGTTCTAAAAGGTCAATGAGGCAAGAAAAGAAGGGAAATGTTCCACCACTAGGAATAGGAAAGTTATTATTTAAGATAAATTCCAAAATATGAGTGATAAATAGGGATCAGTATCATAGAGGACCCTCTTCTAAAACTGTTTTGCTTTTCCATGGTGTAAAAGTCCTAAGTTAAGATGGATCCAAGTGATATTGGCCTTTTCTCCCTATTTGAAACTTGTGAGCAAGACGAATCCGGGGTTCCTCACCTTGACAGATTTATTCTTTGGTCTTATTGCAACAAGAAATCCTCTCGAATTGGCCTTGGTGGTATATCTTGTTATATTAAGAGCATTGTTTCTTCTCCCATCCAACTTCATACTATCTACCCCTTCAATAAGTACATTTGGATCGAGGGCTATGATTCTCCCTCCAATAGGAGCTTTCGTGAAATTGGCTAGTTCACTCCTATCAACTCTACCTCTTATAAGAAAAAAAAACTTAGATAAGAATTGTCCTTTCACTACCTTAGAAAAAGATATTCACAACTTGATGAATGAAGGTAATATCCTTTTGATTATGGATGTCAATGCTAGAAATTTTATGAATCAAGATATTATGTTAAGTAACCAGTCTAACCTGGATGCCTTGTGGCTTGACGAAGATGATGACTTAGCTAATAGATTCAAGAGATCCTCTGATGACAGAAGTGAGAAATTATTTATCACCAAGATCATCAAGCTTTGCAAGTCCCAACACCTGATTATCTGTAATGGTATTAGCAACTAGGATTCCTCTGGTTAGATGACCATTTTACATGGGTTGGGTAGCAGTGTTGTGGGTTATGGAATTTTCAACACGCATTTCCTCAACCGAATTACCAACTTCGAGCTTCTTCAATATTTCAACCCTTACTTTAACCACATAAATTTGTGTTCAAGCCTCAATCATTTTATGCATACCAGACACATGCAGGATACTAGTGAAATCCATAGACACACTCATTTCAATTGGTGTAATATAGACCTTTACTTAAAGGAGTTAAAAGGAATTTAAGTTCCTTCACTTATAATAAAAATATTGATCAAGTTTATCACTATTTTACTACTACCATTTTCACTACCATTAACATGTTCTCTACCAAGGTTTCATATAAGAAGGTTAATAGAATTCTAACCCTTGGTATGAAAAATATTGTGAAAGTGTCAAGAAAAATATTCAAGAGGCTCCTAACAATATTGTGATGCTCCAAAATATTAGTATATAAAAATCCCTCATCAGAGATACGAAGAATTCATAGATTAATAAGAGATAAGAGAATCCTATTCACCTTTCTAAAGTTTCACCCAGAACATTTTGACGGAATGTGTTTATGCACAAATATAAAGGTAATCATTTGATCCTCTTAGAAAAGTGGGACATCTATCTTAAGAATTTTTATGACTCCCCGAACACCACAGACAAGATCATTAGCACTTCTATTAAGGAAGATAGATTTTCTTTTGAAGACATTGAGCCTGTGATAATTAAGATCACTAGAAAGGTAAATATATTGAAGGATACCAAGCTAAAATCTTAAAGATAATAAGATCTATCGTCATTGCCCATCTCCACAAGCTTTTCAATTTTGTTGTAGAGCATGGTTTCCCTAAGCCTTGGATGTAAAGACTTATTAGGCCTATCTTTAAAAATGGGGACAAAATTGTTCCTTCTAACTACATGACTGTTATGATTAACCATATCTTAGCCAATATTTAATGTCTCGTTTTGGAAAATAAGATTATCCATTGGCTTGAAATCCATGGTAAAAGAGTTAAAAGGAAAGATGGATTTAGTAGATACCACTAGAATATTGAACATCTTATCACTCTCAGGACCATTACCAAGGAATGTCACAATAGTAAATATGATCCATTCTGTTGCTTTGTCGACTTTAGAAAATCCTTTGACATTGTTTCTTAGGATAATCTTTGGTAAATACCTGATGAGATTGTTATGATTTTCCTCTAGGAGATAGTTGTTTTGAAGCTTAAGACAAGTGAAGAATGGTCTAAAGATATTAAATGCAATATTTGGTTTAATTAAGGGTGTCCCCTTTCCCATACCCTTTTTGGTATTTACATCGATAAGCTAGAGGAGAGTTTGTAAATTGTGGGGTACAAGGGGACTGAGCTTGTTGGTATTATCATTACTCTTCTCTTCTATGCTGATGATATCATTCTTCTTTCTAGAGCTCATAAGGACCTGGATAGGAAAACTAAGGCTCTTCATGACTATTTCTCCAAGATAGGTATTACAATTAATATCGACAAGATTAAAATCATGATAACTAAATCTAAAAACATCACCAATGGAAATTTCGTCTATGATAATAGTTGCTCAAAATAGATCTCTTCTTATAAATATTTGGGTATTAACATTCCTATTTAGCTTAATTGGAATTACAACATTGAGAAAAATATTTTTGGAGGCTAGAAAGCTTATTATGATCTTGAAAATAATTGTAAGTCTACCGATATTTGTATTTGGAGTTAAAAAAGGTTCCTCTTCAAGACCCTCATCAACCCTGTTGGCCTCTACGGTTGTGAAATTTGGAGTTTTAGTATATCCACAAAGTCATGGAGAAATATTGTGATGATTCAAAAGAAATTCATAAGCTACAATATCAAGATGATACAAATTAGAAAAGAGAAAAAATGGTTTTATTCACTTTAAGTGCACTTTTCATGATGGATTTAATGTATCCACCACTGAAGAATTATTGAAACCTGAACCTATATATAGTTAAATGATAAATATTATATATAAGTAGAATAAGAGTAGTTGTCTCTACCCATTTACAAGGACTCAAATATATGTCTAAAATTCATGTGCTAGCATATGTGGAAATCATAATTGGGTCAATGACCACCACTAACCACAAGGATATAGAGACTAATTTCCATATAATAGAGAGAGAAAGAGATATTGTTACCCTCACATTGATTGGTACCTCCTTGTATCAACCCTCATTCATCCTGGTTATAGATTTTGTTATCACTCAGTATTTTCTCGAGGTTAAATAAAGAAATCACCGAGGTAACTACAAACCACTTTTGGAGATCATGACCTAGCCCTCCTCATGCTCAAAGAGCGCTCTCTCTTTATAATTTAACTTTGTTTAAGTTATGTGATTTTTGGCTAGTTATGAATGTTCAAGAGGTTTTTGATTTGTATTTGAGATTGGGTGGTGGGATCTGCTTAGACAAATGGATAAAATGATGTCTTTTAGACCATTGGGCTATGGAGTTAAACAATAAGGAAGCGAAACTGGATTAACTCACTAAAGGAAACTTTCAAAGGGCAAGATAGCAAAGTGTTTTTTAGGTCTTTGAGATAGAGGGGTGAAAGGGTTTCAATCGGGGTGAGAGAGCAGTTAAGGGATCCTAGATCCGAATAATGAATGAGGAATGAAGGGGTAATCAAAATTGAAGGGAAATTAAGAATCCTTCAACCTATATATTCATGAAATCAATCTAAAATGAAGAGAAATTAAGAATTCTTTAATTTAAATCTCAGAAGAAAACATTCAAATGCATAACTGTTAAGACGGAGTGTAATTAAACAAGTTCACAAATATTATTCTAGTAATAACATTTAGATAGAGAAAGAAGTAAATATTACGAATAACTTGAGAAAAATGACAACAACACATGAGAATACTTGTCTGAAATTCGCTTAAGACATGAAGCATTTGAAATTTCTGATCTTTATTCATCAATCCATCTTGTTGGCTCAGCAAATGATACAATAACCTTTTGGGTCTTCTGATAAAAAACTCTATAGAAATGTCTAATAAAATCCACCCAAAATACTTCAAATTAAGAAGTAATTATACAAATTCTAAACTAAAATATCTTGAAAAAATATAAAGGTTGGTTTTTTAAATATCTCAAACTGTTTTACATTAATAGAACTTAAATAAAGGACACTCAAAACTAATGAATCTATTTGGAACTATATTTATGGATTGATGGTGGCAAAGAAGAGAAATTCAAATTTGATAGCAACTTTAAATTGATGATGAGGCTTCCGAGTCACTAACTACCTCCATCCTTTGTGCATTCTGCCCCATAAATTCTACAAAATTAGGGTCGAGTTATACCATTGTATATCTCAATCTGAGATAGATATGTAAAAAATGAAAGAGTTTATTGCAGATAAGTAGGTTATTGACATAAACATCTTTCAATTTCCCAAAATTCAGCTCCCACTATTCAGAATAGTCTCTGTAAAAAGATATCAAATATAGGACTTTGCACAGTCGAAAGAATATGTTGTGAAAATATGCATTTATCTCCATTTTTGTAATACCTATGTAACGTGTGAGATAGTTTGTTTATATTGGCCTTTTAGGAACACAAACCTCCTCAAGTTTCTCAAAATACATCTTGGATTTTCCACACTCGTTTCTGTAAAGTTATGACTTAAACAAGAAATTTCTGGAAAATGTACCATTTCTGATCTGATTTCATCTTTTAACCTTAGTTTTATTTTAATTATTTTTACTTTTTCTTTGGATAAACTTCATTGTTGCTGGTGAAAGTGTCTTCATCTCTGTTTAACCCTTACTGCCTCCATGTTTACATTTATTGTTTACCTTGACTGCTCTATTTTTACTTTTATCTTCACTTTGATTTTTCAATCTGATACACTTTTACTAATACTCTTTCATCTGATACACCCTTACTTTGATGACCTGTCAATATCCTTTACTGTGTTTTTACTTTTACTATACATTTTAACCTTTTGTTGTGTATTTAAATAGTAAACTATTTAGTTTTTTTGTATGTGTCAACATATGGTAATGGATATTGATCAACTTTCTGTATGTTTGATTTGTTTTTCTTTTCACTGTATGCTCTGCCTTGTGCCTTTGTTTTAAGAGTCAATGTCTCTATGTGAATGATTTCTTTCTCTGTTCTATGTATAATAGTTTTCTTCTTCTTAATAAAGGTTTTCAAATAGATTTCCTTTTGAGTCTTGGAGTAAACAAGTTCTGTGACTAGCATCAAAACCGTTTATCCAAGCTCTGGTCTTCTGCTAATTACCTGCAAAATACAACAATTTGTTAATAAAAGATAGGCCTGCGAGGAGGTGACTGTACTGAAACTGGGAAGAACTATGGAAAGTGTTTGGGAGGTTTCTGGGAGGGAATCCATGGTGAAATCATGTCTCGGAGGCTTGGGGTGGCGCTGGAAGGGTTTGATAGGTTTCGTTGTGTAACTGAGTAAAATGAATCAAAATGAGGGTTTTTGGGGTTTAACGAGTAATGGGTGAATTGGCGTGGAATTTTATATTATGTTGAGTGAATGGTTTTGGGTTTAGTGGGGAGGTGGTATCAGAGGTCATCACACCTCTTTTATGTAGGAGGCAGTATTTTGGTGAGGTCACCCGATCTATGTTATCGCTTAACACGTAGCAGATGGGGTCCCAGACAATACCATTTTATCTACAAGGTAACTTGGTTAGACATTGGGTGAACCCGAAATGGCTGTGGACCATTAGATTTGGGTGCTCATGACCGGATGGCAGTTGGATGAGAAATTTGCATGGATGAAATAAACAGAGGTTTTGGGGACGGGGCGGAGCTTTAATCCGTGGTGGCTTGGGATTACTTATGAGTTAAACATGGGATTAAGTGATGGGATGGGGTTTAATGAAGTGATTATCTTAACTTTACCAAGAAGTGGTGAGTTAAGAGGGTTTTGTCAGGGGTATGGGATAAAATTATAGTTTATAATTAAACTAAGGATTGGGGTGTTATATACAAGATCTATTTATATTTGGGAAAAGGTATATCAGGAGCTATATTATTATGTTAAAAATTAATATGAAATGAAATAAGTGGATTGAGCATAATACTAAGTATAATGTAATATTTGCGCTTTTCCTTTACATACACTTATACTTTGGATAAAATGATTTTTGTGGGTATTTTGAGTGAAATGGAATTTAACAAGGGGTTTTTCACTTTTCATAGGTAAATGGAGTTTAACCTTAGTAAAAAGGGTTTTATTAGGGTAGGGAAGGGAAATGACTTTTATGAAGGGAATTATAACACTTGATGTCCATAAGTCATTAAGCCGATGGTCCGGTCCCACCAAAAGTCAGAGAAATGCTCCGAGTACTAGAGCTTAGTTGTGGATGGAGAAATTGGTAAGTAAAGGGATGAAATTAAAGAAGGGGAGTTAATTAAATCAAGTTGTAAACCATTGTTTTTTCTTTCTTAATTGTTCATGCACATTAAAAGATATGACTAAGCATGATAAATGTGTTTTTATCCAATCAACTTTATACTTCAGCAACCTTTGTTCTACTTACCCATTACTTACCCTAACATGTTTTCTTCATTTTATTTGGGTGCATTTAGGCTAGAAACCCTGATCATTCATTTTTCTTTTGAAAAGTAAACTATATAATTCTAACCTTATATCTTCCAAGGGCTCAAATTAAATTGATGAGCTCCTTTTATTTTCTCTACTTATCTAATGATCTGCAAGGATTAAGTTGTTTGGTGAGGTTTTATTCTCTAAGTATAAACATAAAATTCAAAAGATGAAATAATGAAGATTAAGCAGTTTGGCTACCATGGGTAGTGGCATGTATGACAAGCTGCACACAACCATTATTTGAGAAAATAAAGCAGTAAAATAGTAGTGGCATTTCGACTTGCACATTTTCATGATCTGTTTTTGTGTCTAGTATTCATATATTTTCATTTTTTTATCTCTTCTCATTCTTTTTTGTTTTTTGATATTTCTTTTAGGACACGCTCTCTTTACATTTTTAATTTTTAATATGCAAAAAATTTGCAAAAAGCAAAGGTATGTATGATATTACAAGGCTTAACCTTAGCCAATTCAAAATTATGAATCCTATCACTATAGGACTCTAACAGTGGTTGTACATATCGATGGCAATGCCTAGCGAAATGTCAAGAACTTTAAGGTCAGTAGCCTTTGAATTGTGACCAAAGTTACATTGTAAATTGTTCTTCTGTGATTTCTGCCTTATTATATAATCTCCGTGACTGAAAATCTTGAACTGAAATGATAGCCTTTTTTGTAAACTAAAATCTAACACATGCTATACTGAAATCTGATCTTAAATAAACTTGCTACTCAAAAACTGAATTTATTCAAAATCAAATCCTACCTACTTACTCTAATTAGCTGTCCAACTACTAGTTAGCTAAAATGAAATAGCCAATGCAACCATTCAAGCATCATATACATTTGGGAATTTTGTTTCTTGTGCTTGTTTGTGATTAAAATTGAGATTATAAAGCCAATTATAACCCTGTCAACAAATGAGAAGATAAGGAAATACTTGATTTCCTTTGTTGACTATAGAAATTGTACAAAAGGTTCTTCCAAGATATATACACTAATGTTTAACTGATCTAAGAAACTGTACGATTGTTCTGGATGGCCTCCATGGCATCAAAGTGAAATGTCATTTTCATCTTTATCACCGTGTATATTTTTAGATAAGCTTTATGATGATATTTCTACTGATTGAAATGTATGTCTTGTGAAACCTTTATCATAATGATTTTGAATCTCATAGTTAGTAAATGGAGAACAACTATGATTTCATTCATCATCTAACATTTAAGCTATTGGATCATAAAATACAAAGAAGGATTGTTGCAACCTATTACATATGGTTTTTAATTGGATTTCATGGATTTCTGCATGTTGTTCATCCTTTTATTTGGAGATATTATACCATATTTCCTTTAAAAACTGAAGTGATTCAAAACATAGTGGTATAGAACTTTCCTGTTTCATCTGATCACACATCTCAATAGAATTTGATAACTACACTTGTGAAACTGAAGAATTCTTATTAAGATTTTCATTGTCTTCTTTGTTCTCAATATCAATACCTAAAGGCTGTTGATTTTTGATTGCTTTGAATTTTTCTCTGGTGAACTGAAATGAAGAAAAACAAAGAGGAAAAGAAGTGGCACTTATTTCCAAATTTTCTGCAGTTTTTTCCTCGCATTCACAGTTGATATGAATAAGATGATCAATGTTTTCAAGCTGCTAAAGTTGAATTTCTTTATTTCCCAAACTAGTTTATGATTGATCTATACAGTTAGTTTGGATTTGAAGAACATAATTAGCATCATATTGATCATATTTAGGAAAATCATTAAAATAAGTAATGTCATCAAACATACACATTATATCAACATATTTCTTCTCCACATATTGCTCCATAAATCTATCTTCTGATCTATGGTAGTTGGAATTGGCAGGAATTTGTTCATTGCTATCAACCTCTTCTTCTTGTGAAATAAATGTGTCATGGTGATTTTGAACAAAAAATTTATCTTTCATGATGACCTTTTGTATCCTTTCTTCTATTTTTCTTACCAAAATGTCAAGTTTGACCTCAGCAATGTTGTTCTTCTCCAATCGTGCTTTCAATTTTTCTCTTCTAATTTGCAGATTAACTTCCACATCTACTAAAATGTTCTGCATCTGTTCTAGTGTTGAGGGGTTTCTTTATCTTAGCTGAAATTCTATCTCCAGATCAAATGCTTTTGGATAATGAAAGAGAGTTGAATCAGGAGGAGGTCTTATATTTGACGGAATTGAATAATAGATTTGATTAAATTTGTCAGCAAATTGTTGTATTGTTTCTTTTGGTTATCTTTTTAACTGATTATATTCTTCTATGATCACAAAAGGATTGACTTTGGTTATGCATCTATAAAGCAAAAATTTGACAAATTGTTGGAAAGTGAGATGCCTGCAATTGCTAGATTCTTAAACCAACTCTTTACTCTACTTTGCAAAGAGAGAGAAAAAGTCTGATAATAACACCATCTTCATCAATCTCAAATAAGTCCAGATAATTCAGAAAACCTTGAATATGTTTTTGCGTAGTGATAGCATTCTCTCCATCAAAACTAGGGATATATTTGTGATAGTTATCAGGGAAATCGTGGACTATAGGAGGTAACATGAGGGGCTTACATCTATTAGGAACTTTACAAGGTACATGAGTATGTATGGGGATTGTATGATTAGACTAGATTGTTTGATGCTCCTCAATTGGATATGATCATCATAAGAGTTAGAAGAAAGCTGCCCAATTGGATAAGGCAGATATATATTTATAATTTCCAAAGGAAAATAATCAAAAATTAATCTAGGATCTTTTCTATTATACAATATACATTGAAAAACTTTCTTGATGAGAAATAACATAATGTCTTGGATAACAATCCAAGTTAAAATCCTAATCTTTTGATATTGATCTTTTGGGTTCATTCCTCTAGTGGAGTCTTGATTGTGAAATTGATTTGGAGCTGCCATGTGGATGATTGAAACCTTCATGTGTCTAATCAATGTCAACCATCATAAATCAGATATGAACCAGTAAAATGTTTCTAAGGAAAATTCTAGCCATCCCCACTATGGTCGCCATTATGTTATCACTCAGTATTTTCTCAAGTTTAAAGAAAGAAATCACTGAGGTAACTAGAAACCATTTTTGGAGATCAGGACCTAGCCTTCCTAATTCTAAGAGAGGGCTCTCTATTTATAATTGAACTTTATTTAGATATGTGATTTTAGGCTAGTTATCAATGTTCAAGATGTTTTTGATTTGTATTTTGGGATTGGCTAGTGGGATCTGCTAGGACAGATTGATAAATTGATGTCTTTTAGACCATTACGATATGAAGTCAAACAATAAGGAATCATAATTGGATTAACTCACTGTAGGGAACCTTCAAAGGGTAAGATATCAAAGTGTTTTTCAAATCTTTAAGACAGAGGGGTGAAAGGGTTTCACTCAAGATGAGAGAGCAGTTAAGTATTCATAGATCTGGATAATATATGAGGAATGAAGGCGTAATAAAAATCAAAGCGAAATTAAGAATCCTTTAAGATGGATATTCATGAAATCAATCTAAACAAAGAGGAATTAAGGATTACTTATTTTAAATATTAGAAGAAAACATTCAAATGCCTAAATGTTAAGAGAAAGTGTAACTAAACAAGTTCTGAAATATTATTCCAATTATAACATTTAGATTGAGAAAAACATTAAATATTATGAATAAATTGAGAAAAATGACAATGACACATGAGAATACTTGTCTAAAATTCGCTTAAGACATAAATCATTTGAAATTTATGATCTTTATTGATCAATCCATCTTGCTGGCTCAAAAAATGATACAATAACCTTTTGGGTCTTCTGATAAAAAACTCTATAGAAATGTCTAATATAATCCACCCAAAATACTTGAAATTAAGAAGTACTTATAAAAATTCTAAACTAAAATATCTTGAAAAAAGATAAAGGTTGGTTTTTAAATATCTCAAACTGTTTTACATTAATAGAACCTAAATAAAGGACACTCAAAACTATTGAAACTATTTGGAACTATATTTTATGGATTGATGGTGACAAAGAAGAGAAATTCAAATTTGGTAGCAACTCTTGATTGATGATGACGTTTCCAAGTCACTAACTACCTCCTTCCTTTATGCAATATGGCCCAGAAATTCTACAAAATTAGGTTCGAATGATACCCTTGTATATCAACAATGTAAACTTTGAAATGGGAAACCATACTGTTACCCGTTTTGTAGAGATAGCAAAAAAGTGACTCGATTTCGAAAAGGGGTTATGCAAAACACACATGTGTTTTTTAAAGCTTAGGTTTTGGCACTATAATGTTTTTTATGTACATTGCGTTTTATGATGGAAGTGTTTTTTATGATGATTTAAAAACGTGGTAATTCTGCACCAGATTGTTTTTTAAAATGTTTTTTTTTAACTTTTTTTTTTTATATAATGTATGAAATGTAAATAATTATTTTGTAAACTTAATAATTTTTGAAGCGGTCCTTTTCTTCATATTTTCTTGTTTTTATTTTAATTTTATTTTTTTTGTAGTGAGGTTTTTATTGTTTCGCATATTTAAAAAAGAATGTTGATATTTTGAATTTTCAATATTCTACATATTTATACATTGTTAATTAATTTTTCAATCCAGACAAAATAATTGTTTCTAAAAAACAATATTTTATAACAATTGACATAAAAATAGCCGTTTTTAACATAAATATAATTAAAAAACTAGACTTTTTGATAATTTTTTGCTACAATTGACATGCGAAAATCACAATTTTTATACGAAAATTTTAACTAAAAATAGTTATATAATAGTTTTTTTTTATGAACTTCATATCAAAAAAATAATAATAATCATTGTTGTTTTCAAAAAATAATGGTTAACTTAAAAATTAATGCGAAAATCACATATTGCAAATATTCAACGCATAACAATCTCAATTGAGTGTATATTCCTCTCTTAAAATGTCAAAGTCAAAACATTGCAAGTATCACTACTTAATAGTTACAAAAAATGAGCTTGATTTCCAAGCATAACTTAAATTTAATCAACAATGTCACGTAATCCAAACTCTTCATTCTCTAGAGTTTCATCATTGTTTTCTTCCTCAATATTTTCTGCTTCATTTTGCTCGTCTTCGTCTTCTAATGGATCTTTCATGTCTGCCAATCTCCCAATGTATGTCTTTCCAAACATCCAATGTAATGGTGGTTGAGGTTCCTTTGCCTTTTTTGTGACACGTGATTCACTAAAGTCCCCTTTCTTCAACCCAATTACTTGCATTGCATCTGGAAGAAATTGAAGAGCATTAATTTTTTGCTGAGTGAAATTGAATTGTAATGGATATTTTTCAATTACAATGCAATTTCTTCCTTTTTGAAGGCAACATGCTAGTGTTGTAACTAGTTATCAAGCACAAAATAAATAATGAAGTAAATTAGTACAAAGACATATTAAATAAAAAAATAACATATTGAAATTCAATTCTTTATAATAAAACTTACCTGAGCTAGAAAATAATCCAGAACCCAATCTCCTTCATTTGAACATATGTCTATAAGATAGTTCATCAATAATTATGGTTTTTGATAAATGTTAACTATCTCTCCTTTTGCTTCTTTGTCTTCATATGTTAGTTTTCTCACAACAACATCATAACTCAATATTTGGATATGACTCTTTCCATCCACCCAATTAAAAATCATAGACATACAACTATCATCTTTTTCCCAATTATCAATATGAATGAACTCACAATCATTTATAAATACTTGGTCATCACGGTTAAAAAGATTTGACGTTTGCTTGTAATATGAAATAGTAAAAGTTCAATAAACTTGTACATAAATGATTTTTTCAACATTAATCACATATACATTTTAAACGTCTTACCATGTAAGCTGCATCCTTGAATTTGCTTTCCCTTTGAAGCTTGACAATATCATTGCCAATTGTGTGCCTGAATGAAATGTCATAAATCTCCATAATGGTGATGACGTGACTTCTAAAAATCCCACAACCAGTTTACTAAAAGCTTGATAAGTATAAGGGTCACTATCATAGTCAATATTTGGAACATTGAAACCATGGGTAATATCTGCAATAATTAGGGCATACTCCCTTTTAGGTATGAGTTTAGCAATGTCTTCACAGTCGCCCTATATTACTTGATATTGAACAGTGTCTAGCCCATTCCAAATGAAATGAGTAAGAGTTGGATCAAGTTCAACATTCTTAACACGTTGCTTCCTCAGTCTTTCGGTCTTTATTTTTCAATAAAGGTTATGAAGCTAGTTGGCACTCCATTATCATCCTTCTTCATATTTTATAAAATAAACAAATATATGTGAAAGTTATAAATTAAAAATAGTACACAAATGAATAAAAACGAATTTGTAAATCAAGATACCCTTTTAAATGCAAGATAAAGAGCTTTTAATGTTGATGTAGAACTTGAATGTGGATAGTTGCGTACGACATCATCTGAACTATCTTCATTCAACAATCTAACCATTTGTTCTTGAATTTTCATGTAAACTTTGTGACTACATAGATAAAGTAACAAAGTGTCAATATAATTATATGTATAACAAATACTACCAAGAATAAAAGAAAATTATAATCTAGAAATAAATAAAAATAATTCAACAAACTTACTTTTGAAATTCCTCGGAAATTTCCTCCAATGATAATTCCCCTGACTTCACACGAGATAATATTGTTTTGACAATTTTTTCATCTTTCACTCTTTGCATTGCTCTCCAAGGTACGATAGTCATATCTTCTTGAAGCTGCTTCAAGTTAGGACCTAATTTACTGCCACCACATATCAATGGCTTAGAATTTTTAACCTTCTGGTTTTTAATGCCAATGTTTTCCCACATGCTAAAAATCTCATCAATCAAGTTCCAAACATCTTCAGTTCTAAATGCCAATTGAAAAATGTTATCAACACCTCTGAATATGTCACTGGGAAGGTTGCGTTTTCCGCCTTTTGAATTGGGTTTCTCTTCAATTTGATAGCCTATTTCCATACAAAATTCCCTTCGGAAATCTACAGTAACATTTATCCTATCCCCACCACATTTTTCTTGAAATTAATTATGAATAAATCTAACCCTTTGGATGAAATTCATAGACATCCTATATTCATTATCTCAATTATGATCCCATGCCACTAACTTTGCTTCTATATCCGATAAACCAGCATAAGTAATACATTTCATTGTTTCAAAAGATGGGTTTTTGGGATATTCCTCCATCAATTGTCTTTGAGCTTCTACAGAATGGTTCCCCCCAAGCACATAATAATTGTATTCAAAGCATTTTCACTTATCAAATGCTTCTTTGTTGGGAACTTGAACTGGATCAACAAGAAGCACATAATTAGCCACATGAGCATATGGATTATACATCATCAATGTCTTCAAGTTGTGAACATGCAGATAGTGTGGCTTTCTAACATGATATTGACAGTGTCCTTCACTTTCCTTATAGGTTTTTCCGACATTAAGCTGAAATGTATGACCATCGTCAATTATGTTTTTCTTTGTCAAATTCTGTTGAATGGAATTTTGTTTTGTTTTGATAATTCCATCCTCTAAATTAGCTCCTGGTGTAATGATTTCTCTGCTTTCTTTTGAAGTTTCACTAGGTCCTTGACAGCTAGTAATGACTACTTCAAAATCTTCAACTTTACTTTTCTTCGTCATAACATTCTCAACAGATTTATTTTTTGGCGTTGTTACTTTTGGTCTTTTACGACTCTTCTCAGTTCCAATGTCATCTTTAGTAACAGAAACATATGCTTCACTGTCAGTTTCAACTTCATTATCATCAAAAGTAACTTGTTTACCCTTGCTAGATTTGTCCACTAGAGGCCTTTTTTTCTGATCCTTTGGATGTAGTTTTGTAGCATCATAAATTACTACATTTTGTTTGTTTTCCATATCCTTTTCTGACACTGAGTAAAAACTGCTGACAACTTTCATGATATCATGCTCTATGAAATGAATGCCTCCCAACCTAATTGAAAAATTTTCAACAAAATTCTGCCAAATAAAATATCATATGTCAATAAAAACAAAATTAAAAAAATATAGTGAGACACTTTCAAGAAAACAAATTACAAATATAAATGATAGTACTTATGATGTTTTGTTTCATCTCATTTACAATTTGTTTACACAACTTTGTAGATACATCTCTCGTGTCATACAATGAATATGTTAGTTGATATTTAATCCTTTCATGTGACATGGGAGCTTTTGTAAGTATGTAAACAACTTCAGTGTCTGGTACCGAACACATATCTATGACTCTTCCCATCACCTCAAAAATTCCATTTTCATTCGGTATATCAATATATAGATATATGTTCACATTTTGACTTTCTTTTTCTTTCAAATACCATATTATTTATCATTTGAGGCACTTGAAATATTTGTAGCCATGAGCTCAGGTGGAGTTCGTTCACCAATGTTTTTTGAAGATGCACCATTAAGTGTCTTTGGTCCAGACATATTCACATAAATCTTCTTTGATGCCATTTTCCTGAAAAATAGAAACACAAATTAGTAAACAACGAAAACATATTAACTTAAATCCCCAACGAAAATATATCATAAATTTTTAATTTGCATAATCAGATAATTAAAATTAAAAAAATATTAACATTAAGAAATGGAAGAAGCCCACTAACACCACCCTGTCCATCCATGGAGTGGCAGGCGATTTCTCCACCACTTACTCCGCATGCCCCCTACCCCTCTTCCTGCTCAACCAACCGACGCCACCCCATCCCGCAATTGGACGGCCATCCAACCGCACCTTACCCCCTTCCAAACCTCCCCTTGCCCCCTCGATGCCACCCCACCCCCTACCACTCACTCCCAACCCCCACCTCGACCCCAGCCCCACAACCAGCCCAACCCCAATGCCACTTCACCCCCTTTCCACTCTCCCCAACCCCCAACAGCCTACCCCCTTCCCCCCAACGTCCACTAGCCTAGCCCACCCTTACCCACCTTCCACCTATTCCGCCTACCCACCTCACCCCCAACTGAACCACCCCTCCCTACAATCGAACGGCTACCCCAGCCCACCTTTACTCCTTCTTCCCTCTACCCCTTAACCCCCCTCTGCTACCTCACCCCCTACCTCACTCCCCCTGGACTCACCCCTCATCCACCCCTCCTCCCTTTCTCTCACCTTAGTCGCTGCCTCCCACCCACTACCTGCGACCACCCCTACCCCTTGTTCCCCCTCACTCTACCCCTCTCACCCCTCATCCCCCTCACTCCCCTTGTTCCCCCTCACCCT